>OX940809.1:19491354-19753657 GCA_954870605.1 Acer campestre
AATTGCTATAGCATATCAGATCGGGTATTGATTGATTCTATTGCAAAATTTCCATTGCTGGAGGAGGTTGAGCTTTCATACTGCTCATTATCAAAAGAATCTTTGGAAGCTGTAGGGCGTAGTTGCCCTCTTCTGAAATCATTGAAATTGAACTGTCGAGGTTGCAGATACCCATTGATTGAGTGTAATGATGAGGCACTAGCAATTGCAGAAAATATGCATGAATTACGCCACCTCCAGATATTTGGAAACAAGCTGACAAATTCTGGTTTGGAGGCCATTCTAAATGGTTGTCCTCATCTCAGATCCCTTGACCTTCGCCAGTGTTTTAATATTAATCTTGCAGGGAATTTGAAGAAGAGATGTCTTGAAAAAATCCAAGACTTACGGTGCCCTGACAATTCTACAAGTGACTGTGAATTCGATGCAACACTTCAAGACTATTATGTTTACGGATCAAATGGGGATGACGGGGATGACAATTCGTTTGGAATGTATGATATTGAATTTATGTTTGATGAGGACAATGATTATGTACACTTTCACTATGACTATGATTATGACTATGACTATAACTATAACGATGATGATTTGTAATGTATCTCGATTGATGATGATTTGATTTGTAATGTATTTATATTGGTGGTGAAGTTGAATGACACAGAAGAAAGAATGTTATTGGTACTTAACATCATTCACCAGGAGAGTAGTAGTTACTAGTAGTATCTTTTCTTTTCATTTCTAATCAGTTTCATATGAGCCAAAAACACATTCAAGACTTACAGTTATGAATGGATACTTGATGCTTTTTGGGATGAATTTGCTTAGAGTTAATTGCAATAACATACCCACGCTTTATTCAATATTACAGTTATATTGTACTTTTGCTAGACTTACAAAAAATACCTTTGACCAGTTTGACCTGGGTTAGATTTAACATGGACTAAACAGTGAGAAGGGCAAAAAATGACTTTTTGATCATAAATCTTAAATAAATATCTTATTTATTATAAGAGCTTTTTTCGACAATCTAATTTTTTTCTTTTAACACTTTTTTTTAAAGACATTATATTCTCAAAATTTAAATTTAACAAAGAGAGCTTCTTTTGACAATCCAATTTTTTTCTTTTTACACTTCTTTTCTAAAGACAATCCATTCTCAAAATTTAAATTTTAAAAAATTCTAAAGACGCTTCCTTTTATTCCAAAATTATACTTTGTATCTTTTGGCACTCCTATTCTAAAGACACTCCATTTAAAAAAAAAAAAAATTCTAAAGACACTCCATTTTATTTTAATATTTTACCTATTATTATTTTTTTAATTTTAATTTTAACATATAACAAAAAAAAAAAAAAAAAAAAAAAAAAAAAAACTAGTAATTTGAATTTGATCTCTTTAGCCTACGGATACAATAGTGGCACAACTCATATGATGACCTCATTTTTTATTTTGTATATTTGTTGAATGAAAATTAAGGTGGGGTGATGTTTAGAGCAGCCTTGATTTTGGTATGTCTTGCTTTTGAGGTCCCATGTGCTGCCTGTCTCTTGGTGTGTTTTTTTGGTATGTTTGTTCTCAGGTGTGCTTGTTTTTGCTACCATTTTGTCTGTTCTTCGAGTGGGTGTTTTAGTGATTCTTTGGGTGCTCTGGTTGTATCTTGGTTTGTTGTTTCTTGGCCTTTTATGGCTTATGAATGAAGTCTGAACCGTTAAAAAAAAATCTTCAAGCAAAACTTGATAAAAAAAAAATGATATTTCTTGTCGAGAAACTACATTTCAATCAAAGGGCACTAAAGCAAACACAAATATAGTACAATATCTCATAATAAACCATTATACTAACTAAGCTCTAAAAATTGATTAAACTTTGTAACAAAATGAGAATATAAATTAAAGATACATATGTTCCACCCCAAAAAAAAAAAAAAAAAAAGTTTCTTTAACTCAAATTAAATATACCCCACACATTTGATTTGTCATGGGGTATTCAAATCAATTGTATCTTGTGAAGCAACATTAGAAAACAATTCTTCGAAAGCAACTAGATTTGTTGTATATGAAGTTGCTCATCCTTCTGCACACGGATGCCGATATTTCAACCAACCGGAGGCTATAGGAGGCATAGGCGAATTTGGGCGCATGAATACCTGCACAAAATAAAAACCTTAATATATATGTACACTTATATTTGACAATAACTGATTAAATAAATATATCTTAAATGCATTATATATACCTCTATGAAATGACATCCAACAACAAAGCCAATCGTTATTATTTTATGAGAGGAGTGAGGCAATGGTACATTATATTTGGAAGCAACGAGATCGCCGACCTCAGGCATAGTCATCCAATATTCAATAGTCGGCTTTGCATTAAAATAAGAGAGTGAAAATAAAACTTCTTGTGATATATTAGCATATCCAAATAGTTGGTTATATGCATCAAAATGACGCTGCAACTCATCAACTAAGTCTCTTCTAACCTGAATCCAATTATCTTGACCCATACCCATTAAATCAGCAACAACTCGAAAACCACAATTTCCATCCGAATCAACATCTTTAACATGAAGTATATAAGGTCTCCACTCCAACGAAAATGAATCAATGTAAGAAATATTTTGAACAAATGGTGATCTTTTAACCTTCAATTTTTTTTCTCATTTGATTGAGTAAATGCAGTATTTAAAGATATGAGATGTGCATGATGATTACCTTGTAGAGATTCTACATACTCAAACGTTGATGGATCTCGACGAGTAGACTTGTCTAATTTCATGGAGGGTCATCCTCACACCTTAGTTTTAACCTCAGGCTCAACAAGAAAAGTTAATGCTATATCTACCAACTCTTTCAACTTTTTCAATAATTGTATCTTACTGAAATCATCAACACCATTAAATCGTTTCAATATCATTTTAGGTTCTGTTGTGCAACTTAACACTTCTGTCTTCTTTGGACCAGTGCAAACCACATCAAGTTTCCTCCAATGAGGATGTATAGATTTTAAAGGAATGAGTTGACTATCACGTTTATATGATGCTATCTCATGTGCACATGGACAACCATATGTGCGTCGAACCACACATCCACAAGAAGAGACATCTAAACCGATGGAATCAGCTCGTTCGAATTCACCAAGTATCGTCTCCAGAATATTCCTCGATACAAATCCCCTCAACTCCTTAAAGGCACCAAGTTGAAAACTATGTTGCACAATAATCATACTCTTTTGAAATGAAACTTTTACCTCAATATGCTGCAATTCTAACAAAGTGTGAACCTTTGTCCATGATGTGGCAAATGTCCCTTGAGATGATCCTAGTTGTTTCTTCAAGCTTGCATGTGAACTCTCAGCCTTGTAAAAAAAAGCTTCATAAATTATGGGAGAATATAAAGCTCTCATATATACTAAAATTAAGTGCCAATATTAATTAAGTTATGAATATGTACATGTTTGTTGTCACGTTTCCAAAATGACAAACCAAATCTGTCCATGTTGCGACAAACTTTTCTTTGTGTTTGTTTAGCCATATCTTCTTGACGTAATCAAGTGCTTTCGGATATTTAGCAAAATCAGTTTCCATTACATTTAAATGTCGCACGTACTCTTGTTCAATGGTAGATAACACAAGTACTTTCCAACTACAAATGAAAGCATCCCACCTCCCATTAGTCTCAAATAACTTTTTGCAGTTAGCTAATACATTCTTTGAAATATGCCATCTGCATAAAAGATTACTAGCATCTTGAAATACCTTTTCAATAGCATTCATCAAAGCCTTTTCTCTATCCGTAACAATTACACTCGGTAACACATTAATTTGCATAATACTCTTTAATTTCTCAAGTGTCCAAGTATAGTTATCTTCACGCTCGTATTCTAAGTATACAAAAGCAACAGAAAATGTCATCTCAGTGGATGTAATACCAACTATCTCCAATAACGGCATGCGATATCTATTAGTTTTGTACGTACAATCCATAATTAAAACATGTGGAAAAGCATGTAACAACTCAATTGAAAAAGGGTGTGCGAAGAACAAATCCCTTACACAATCTGTATCTTCATTATTGCGATGCCACTCATCGTAATTGTGTTCAGAAAGCTTACTCAACAGTTGCTGCATTTGTGACCTCCCAGCTAGTTCTTTAATCTTATATTTATGTCGTGCATTATAAATTGTTTTCATTGTCGTGGCATTATGTTCATCCCTTGTCTTTAAAGTATACAATATATCTTTGGGCTTAACGTTGCTCTTTAACATATCAACCAATAAATCAGTTTTTGTTTCGTTAAGCCTGCCAGCAAATGAATGGCCTTCAAAATATTGTGCAGCTGCATGATTGTGTACCCCACAAACCACTTTCAAAATCCAATCATCATCACTTTCCAATTTCTATCCCTTTAATAAAAATCGGCAAACACACTTTTTCGTTCCGGTTGCTTTAGGTCGTTTTGGTTTTGTAGCTTCTTTGTAAGCACCACTTCTTTCGCATGCAAAATTCATCTGTGGCTTTCTTCCCTTTGCAGCAACATAAGAATTTTTAATAACAATAACAAACCCGTTTCTCTTCCCGATATCTCGAGTCCATTCAATTAACGCTTCTCTGTTCTTGAAAATCTGGACATAGTAAATTAAAAATTAATGTCATACTACTTGTCCAATTGCAACATAAAAAAATGTTAATCAAGCAAAACTAAAGTAAGAAATTATTTCAAATAAAAATTTTAAGTCAAACAGGAGACAAAAACAAGAAAAGATGCCCCTAAAGCAAGCGGGCAACAAGCACCTACAACAAATAGCAAAAGAAACTAACTACACGCAGCAGACAAAAAACAAGAAGACCTATCTCATTGACCTATTTTTCTTAAAAAAAAAAAAATTGATTACTATCTTCTTACTTCTAAAAAAGAACATGTATAAAAAGAGTATTTCTAGAATATATTAAACTTTGACAACACCAATATTGTGTCAAAATTCTTGAAATTCAGTAGGAAAACAAAAAAATTATAAGTTAAAAAATAATTAAATACTTTTTTTTTTGAAAGGCAATTTATTGAAGGCCACAAAGAGCAGCATAAAAGCAACGGGGAACAAGGAGGCAACAAGCCAAAACAGAGAGCCACCACCCAAGCACACTCACAGCAAAAAAACTAGGCACAAACCAAAACAGAGCCCAACAAACAAGCACGCCTACAGCAAAGAACAAAAAAATAAAAAATAAAAAACGAACAGCACAAAAACAAAACAGAGCTCAAGAACCCAGAAATCAAATATCACTCCAAATTAAAACATCCCTTCCGCCCTAGGAACCACGCTTAGCTAGCATATCCGCACATAAATTAAAAATAATTAAATACTTACTTCTTGATTATTGCTTGTTTCTTGTTGCATATCATTCTCTATCACTTTAGAATTTGCTTCTCGTTGCATATCATTCTCCATCACTTCAGAATTTTCTTCCAGTTGTAAATTATTATGCATCCCTTCAGGATTTTCTTCTGGTTGCATATCATTCTCCATCACTTCTCAATCAATAAAAATTTTAAAATATTGGAAAAGAAGAAGAAGAAGATATTTTAGGGTTTGTAAAAAAAAAAACAAACAAAAGAAGAAAACGTTATTTTCTAAAACAAAACTAGTTTGGGGTGTCTTTAGATTTTTCTTGTCTAGTTTAGTAATTTTAATTTAGGTTAAAATTGTCATTAAAAAAAAATTAAATTGGAGTGTAAACAGATAATTTGTGGATTAGAAGGAGAAGCTCTCTTTAAAAAAATTATAAAGTCACTTCCTTTTGTTTCAAGATTATCCTTTTTATTTTTTGACACTTCTATTTTAAAGACACTCCATTTAAAAATAAAATAAAAAATTCTAAAGACACTCCATTTCATTTTAAAAAAAAGTTAGAACGAATCATTGTAGCCTTCAGATTTATCCGAGGAGTAATTTTTTTTTGAATTAAATTATTATAAAAAAAATTATCTCTCATAAATCATTAGATTAAATATTGGATGCCGATTAACACCCATAAAACTTATTAGTACACCAATATTTTATTAAAAAAATTAATTACAAAAATATTTCAATAGAAATTTACCAATAAGGACAAATTACTTTAATTAAAAATAAACTAAATACTATATATACACATTAATTACACCTATATCTTCAACTATATTTATTTATTAAAAAAAAAAAACTTACTTTTCAAAAAAAAAAAAAAAAAACTTATGATAAACCCTAATTTTTATGATAAATGCTAATTAAACTCTAATTTTATTTCAAATATCAATTTTTTTCATCATCATATGATTATCATAATGTTTTTGTTTTTCATTTATGTATAGTTATAAACTCTATCAATAAACAAATTTTATTTTTTAACGATAGATGTACATATCAACACATTTTATTATTATTATTATTATTATTTTAAGATAGACGTAGATATCAATAAGTTATTTATTTATTTATTTATTTAAGATAACTGTATAAATAAGAGAATTCCAAATGAAAATCTCTTGACCCCATATTCTCTTTTATAAGGCTCCTACATTCAAGATACTGTATTTCCAAAAGTAAATTAGACCATCATTAAAAGAGGATTTGATTCCAAAAATAATATGATTTTTTTTATAAATCGGGTGTGATAATAATTTTAGAGTGTTTATAAATAATACGTATTAAAATGAATATATTTATTTCAATGAGGGTACTATGAGCATTAGGATGGGTGCTTATAGTAATATTTATTTTCAAAATTTTAGACATGGATACATGGATGTACTTATAGAAATGGGTGTATTAATAAGTTTTATGGGTGTCAATATCCGCATCCTTAAATATTACATATTAAACACTCTCTCTTAAATTTTTAATGAGTAATGTTACATTGTCCAAATTTGGTGCCTAAATCTGGTGCCCAAATGATGTGGCAACACTGTAGACCATTCATTTAAATCATGTAAATCTAATACAATTTAAATTAATGGTCTACAGTGTTGCCACATCATTTGGGTACTAGATTTGGGAAATATAGCATTACTCTCATTTTTTAATTACCATATTAAACTCTCTCTCCTCTAATACATATCTCTAACTTTCTATCTTTATTCTTTCTCAAGCAATATTAGCAGTTAAGGAAAAAAAAAAAAAAAAACTTACGAATAAGCTTGATTTTTAGGAACCATATATATGTATATATATATACATATATATAAAACAAGTACCTTGTCTTCGATAGCGGACCCATAAATTTTAATCAGGTAGGGCACTTGAATAAATTAAAATTGAATTATATGAAAAAACACTGAAAAATTAAGATTATAATAAAATAGTTTTTTTAGATAAAAATAAATAGAATTCTTACTCAGATGAGTTAAATAATCTTACATTAAAATAGAAATAAAAACAAGAAAAAATACTAAAAAATAAATAATAACAAGAAAAAACAATATAAATAATGAAAAAAAAAATAAAAGAATAAATTCTCATCTAATTTTATAATATGAAATTTTGTTTTGCATTTATAATGAATTCAATTTAAATTTATACAAAAATAATTTATTAATAACTATACTAGAGATGTTCTTAAATTTTTTATTCTTCAAATTATTATTAATTTATTGATTTATTGATTTTAAATAAATTAAAACTATAAAATAAAGAAAAATACTAAGGATAAAATAAAATGAATCATAGTAATAGATTGACTATTTTAATCCAACAAAGTAAAATATGAGATTTTAGGGTTTATTAATTAGACGTGTTTGTTATGTCAAATTAAAACTATTAGAAATAATAAAAATTCAAAAAGATAATATATAATTCAATATAAAATAAAATTGAATTAAGTAAACACAAATTAATGGTAGTTACGAAATTAACAACGACAGAATAGAGAAAATGAATAAAAAATGATGGTAAAATAAATAAGGCATAAAAAATTAGAAGATAAAATTGAATTAAAGAAGTACCTATTTGCTTGAGATGAGACTTGAACCGAGCACCCTAAGTCTAAAAAGCAAGATCCACTACCAGTTATACTAACAACAATATGTTGTTAATTGTTCTTAATAAATATGTAAATATATAATACATACAGAATAATTTATTTTTTTTTATAAAAAAAAATTATTGAGGTTGGGCTCCCCACGTGGGTCCACCCCTGTTTGTCTTTCAAAAAAAAAAAAAAAATCAAAATATGAAAATGTTTTTTGTTACTTTTGTACGTATGTGATTGCCTATAGAACTTTAATTCTTTCATTGGTTTTAGAAGTTTTAAGTTTAATCGAATCTAGTTGCAACAAATCAAGTTTTCATATATATATATATACAGTAATGCTACACATCCCACCTAAAATCTCACCTTTTTCATCCTACTGCATGTGGCATGTGAGGTGTCAAATGGTGAGTGGATACATGAGGTAGGTGAGATAAATCATTATTAATGTGTATCCACTCACAATTTGACACCTCACATGCCACATGTAGTGGGATGAAAAAAGTGGAATGTTTAATATTATTGATATATATATAGTGAGTCTCTCATAATAGATCTCTTATTTTAATTTTGGTAAGGACATCACGTCATTTTTTTTTTTTTAATTTGAATTTTTTAGTGTATGATAAATTCAATGAAATATATTTATGACAAAAATTTGAAGTTTTTTCAAGTACTAGAACTATTTTTCCCGATTTTTGTTAAATACAAAGGCATTGGAAAGCATTCATTTTTTCACATTAAATTTGCAGTGTTTATAAATGGCCTCATTTTTCATTTTATTTACAATACAAATCAACAACTTATTTCCTAGATTGCCCTTCTTTTTTAACTTAAACATTGCCATTTAATATCAGTTTTTTAATATATATATATATATATATATTAGGTGTGTTTTATTCCTTGAGTGTACGGTCCCAAATTGAATTGCTCGGATATTTCTTTTTACCAAATTTTCATTATAAAAAAGAAATGCTTGAGTAAATTTGGTAAAAAGAAATAGATATCTGAGCAATACATATATTTAAAAATAAAAATATAAAAACTGATATTAAATGATAATATGTTAAAGTTAAAGAATAAGAACAATATAGGAAATAAGTTGTTGGTTTGCATTGTAAATAAATGCAAAAAGAGGCCATTTATAAAGGCTACAAATTTAATGTGAAAAATTAATATAGTCCACATGTCAGTACATGAACAAAGAGTATCTTCTGATTGGGTTGAGATAGTATATCTAGCACTCTTTCGAATTAAGATTTCAAATTCAAATTACGACGAAAGCATTAATTTTCATATTGAAGTTGGAATGACCTAATAATAATTATTTTGCTTTTATAAAAAAATAAAGGGATATTATTATTTTCCACCCTAACATTTGAGGCATTGGTCATTTTGCACCCTCTTGTTTTGATATTAGCCATTTTCCACCTTACCGTTAGTTTTGGATGGAAAAGTGTTCTTATCACATCAGCATAATGTAAAACCCTCTCTTTTTCAGTTTTCAATTTTGTTTTTGTTTTTTAAATCATCTTCATCACCATCATCGTCCAGAGATTCCAAAACCAGAAAAAGATATCAACATTCAACAGACCAACAAACCCAGAAAAAAAAAAAAAATCATCAACACACCACCATTATCAGTTTATCACCATGACACCTAGACCGCCATCATAAACCCATACCAGAAAAATTAAATTAAAGTAAATTAAAAAAGGATTTTGGATCATCCAAACCTCAACCAAATCCATACCCAATTCATCATCATCATCATAAACCCATAATATTTTGCTCTTCTATTAAATTAAAAAAAAAAAAAAACGTAAAACGTTTAAAATTAAAATTTAATTAAAAAATCACCACCTGAGAATCTAAGATGGACGTCGCATCATTTTTTTTTTTTTAAGAATTTATAAAAACTAAGAAAAAAACCAGTAGAGATCCATTTGATCTCCACATAATGAAAAAGAAAAAAAAAAACTGCAAGTTGAACAAGAACTCGAAAAAAAAAAATTCAACATAACAAGATATGGATTTTTTTCTTTTAACAAAACCTAATGTGGAAATATGTCCATTGGATGTCCACAAAATGCAAAAAATAAAAAATAAAAAATAAAAATAATAAAAAAAATTTGCAAAGTGAATAAGATCTGGAAATTTTTTTTTTTTTTTTTTTAACATAACAAGATCTGGAAACCTAAATTCATCCAAACAAACTCACACCTAAACACAAGTTACACAACCACCACCATCCCTAAAATCAATAATGAACACCCAAATCAAACCCCACCATTCCGGCGGCCAAACAAAACCCGAACTCTCACACAACCACCAACACTCTCAAATCCATCCCACCGACAACCATCGCCGATCTTCCATTCCTTGTCGGCGCCAACTGAAACCATTAGAGACAGGAGAGAGAGAGAGAGAGAGAGAGAGAGAGAGAGAGAGAGAGAGATGGGAGGGAAGAAAACAGTGAAACAATGAAATACAGAGAGAAACGATGAAGATGAGATGTGGAGAGAGAAAGTGCAAGGATTTTAATTTTATTTATTACTATTTTAATTTGTTTTATATAATTTTAATTTTTATTATGTTTTATAGGATAAAGTTACCAATGTACCCTTCTCATTTTTCAAGTTTTAACGATTGACTAACTATTGTTAATGGGAGGGTGCATTTTGACTATTAAATGAAATGTTAGGGTGGAAATTGGCCAATACCAAAACAAGGGAGGTGCAAAATGTCTATTACCTCAAAACTCAGAGTGGAAAATAATAATATCCCAAAAATAAATTATATATATAATATATAGGGATATTATTATTTTCCACCCTCACTTATGAGGTATTGGTCATTTTGCACCCTCTAGTTTGAGTAATGGCCAAAATCCACCTTCTGTTACCTTCTGTTAACTTCTGTTAACTTATTAACAAAAATACTAATATAACCTTCTAACTCTCTTCTTCAGTTTTTAATTTTGTTTTTTTAAAAAAAAAAAAAAAAAAAAAAAAAACAATTCAACTTCAGGTCATCAACAACATCACCAGTTTCAATCTTCGTCGTCAATGTCAGAGATGGATGGTGGAGATAATCAGGAAAAAAAAATTCAACAACTTCATCACCATTATCGTCCACATTTAATACACAAAAAAATCAACATTTAATACACCACCAAACCCAAAAAAAAAAAAAATCATCAACACACCTGCAGAACCTATAACCTAACCTTCATCATCACCATCACACCCAGACCACCATCATCATTCATTACCAACACCAGAACCCAGAATAAAAAAACAATTCATCATCACCAACACCAAAAAGCAATTCCGATCTCTTTTCTATTTTATTTTTCTTTAACAACACATACAAAATTATCGCCAAACCAAGCCCAGATCCCACCAAATCCAAAGATAATTTTTTTTAAAAAAAAAAAAATTAAACATGTAAAGAACAACAAAGATTTCAAAAAACCTTTATCAATTTTTTTTTTTCAAAAAAAAAGTCAAAACAATTTCCAGAAATCTAAAACATTTTCCAGACCTTACAACCACACAAATACACACACCACTCAAACACAAATACAAAACCTAAACCTTAAATCAGATGTGTAAGAGAAGAAGTAGGAGAATGAGAGAGAGATGAGGAATCGTGATTTGAAGATGGGGTCTGATCTAGAGATGGGAATGAAACTTTTTTTTTTTTTTTTAATTTGAAGATGGGAGATTTGGAGGTGAATAGGTGATTGGTTTTTAATTTTTTTTAAGAGAAAGAGAGAGATTGGGGTGGAGATCGGTGGTGAATAGTGAGAGAGAGAGAGAGAGAGATGAGAGGTGGAGAAAAGTGAGCAAACATAGAAATGGTGAAAAGCCAGAGAAACGGTGAAGATGATGATAAGGAGAGAGAAAATGGTTTTTATTTTAATTTATTTCAATTCTTATTTACTATTTTGCCCTTCTTTAAATTTGTTTTAAATCATAAATACCACTAATTTACTTTATTGCCCTCACATACATAAAGTCAAGTTAACGATTATGTTAAAGAGGGTGGAGATTGACTATTAAACGAAATGTTAGGGTGGAAAATAGCCAATACCAAAACAAGAGGGTGCAAAACGTCTAATACCTCATAAGTGAGGGTGGAAAATAATAATATCCCTAATATATATCAACTAAAATCAACCTAAATGATGTGTCAAGTGATTTGTTCTTACCATATTATTCACAACATCACCCTATAATTTGTATGGGTTGATGACAACTCATTTACCATATTATTTAAATTGAATTTTGAGGGTTTTTTTTATTTTTTTTATTTTTTATAATAGTATTACTCATATGAGTTGTGCTAAGGACAATCGCCCAAGAGCGACAGTCATTAGCCACTTGCCTCTTCATATTACAACACCTGTCTTTTTAGAGAGCTTTTTCTGATAATCCAATTTTTTCTTTTTACACTTCTTTTCTAAAGACACTCCATTTTCAAATTTAAAATTTTAAAAAAAATCTAAACTCACTTCCTTTTGTTTTAAGATTATCATTTTTATCTTTTGACACTCCTATTCTAAAGACACTCCATTTAAAAAAATAAATTTATAAAAACACTCCATTTTATTTTAATAAAACTTAGAATGAACCATCATAACCTTTGGATTCATCCGATGAGTTATCTTTTTTTAATTAAATTATTAAAAAAAGAAATTATCTCTCATAAATCATTAGATTAAATATTATATATTAAAAACTCTTTCCTAAATTTTTAATTACCATATTAAACTCTCTCTCCTCCGATACATATCTCTAATTTTCTATTTTCATTCTTTCTGAAACAAGATTAACAGTTAAGGAAAAAAAAAACTAACGAATAACCTCGACTTTTAGAAACTGCATATATGTATATATTAAAAATAAAATAAAAATAAAAAAACAAGTACCCTGTTTTTCAAAAGAAAAAAAAAAACGAAATATAAAAGTGTTTTTTGTTACCTTTGTAGGTATGTGATTGCCTAGAGAACTTTAATTATTTGATTAGTCTTGAAAATTTTGAGTTTAATCGAATATAGTTGCAACAAATCAAGTTTTCATATATCTGTTTTTTTTTTTTTTTTTATTTCTTCTGAAAAGTAAGGTATTTGTATTGACTTTTATATATATATATATATATATTATTACTATTGGTAAAAAAACCAAAATATTCATAAGTTTTTTTTTTCTTTAACTATTAATCAGAGATTGATGAAGAAAGTATGAGAATAGATTTTATTTTTTGAAAAATGGAAAGAGAGAAAATAATTAGGAAGTGTTTAATATGGTAATACCGATTTAGGGGGAGAGATTTTGATACATAATATTTAATCTAACGATTTATGAGAGATAATTTCTTTTTTAATAATTTAATTAGTTTAGAGTGTCTTTAGAATTTTTTTTTTTCTTTTTTGTCTTATTTAGTAATTTTAATTCAGGTTATAATTGTCATTAATAAAAAAATTAAATTGGATTGTAAATATATAATTTATGGATTGTAAGAAGAAGCTCTCGTCTTTTCATTCATTTTCAAACTTTTCAGAATACCGAACTAAAACAAGGGCCAGGCTTTCATCTTTAATTTCAAAAATGCCACTATCAAAAGTATAAAGTTACTCTCATTTAATCCATCCCCGATCAGGGATGATAACAGATTATCGAAGCCGGATCAACATGCCCCATACTCAATCCTTTCTGTTTGATCTGATATTTATTTAATTCTTTTTAAATATATATATAAGGAAAAACAAAACTCTTGTTATAAAATAATGAATAATAAATGAGATGAATGAAATAACAAATAAGAAAGATGAGAGACATCAAAGAAGATAGATGCGAGAGATCAGAGAGAGAACTATTTTGCTTCTGTATTGATTTCAAGAACAGTTTTAGCTAACCAACAAGCTTACAATAGAAAGCCATATATATAGGCAATCAATGGCTTAGTGATGAAGTTACAATAGAGGCTTGGTAGGGAAGCCAAATATATAGGCGTGGTGGAGAAGCCAACTATAGAGGCTTGGTGGGGAAGCCAAAATTACAACACTCCCCCTTGGATTTCCCACCACTCGTACTTTTAATTTTCTAAGAAAAAACCCTGTGGGACAAAACTCAGTAAAATATATACAAAGATCTTCTAGATCTTATGGTGTTGGATGTCCTCAAAACTGTCTCGTTAAAAACCTTGTCAGGAAAACCCAGTGGGACAAAACCTAATCGAAGGGAAAAAGAGTATAGTGTACATATATCCAAAATTAATGTTTTCTTCAAAAACTGTGTTCACATTTACACTTTGCTAGGAAAAAATCCAATGGGATAAAAACCATAACAATGATATCTATTGATCTGTCAAATCAAAATAATATTTATGATGATTTTCTAGATCAATGTAGCATATATAAGATGATTAGCAAGATCAAAGTAATATTTACAATGATCTTCTTGATCAAGATAACATATGTACGATGATTAACTAGATTAATGTAATATTTACAATGATCTTTATAGATCAAAAGATTTTTGGGTGTGTTTAGAGAATTGCCTCATTAAAACCTTTATCAGGAAAACCCAATGGGACAAAAACCTGATTGAAAGGAAAAAGAGTACAATGCACATATGCCCCAAAATAACTAATATACTTCATTTGATATGTTCCCCCTGATGGGACGCTCACCCTGATAAAAGTTCTTTTAAAACAATCTTTTGGATTGCTAAACTGGTGTATACAGATGTTTATTTCATGAAATGAAATAACATCATAAATGATTGGAGGGAGTATAAGCAAAGACTTGCTTTATGAAGTAATACCCATATGGAATCTTTTCAGAATCTTTTCAACATATTTTTATTGATAGACAAACATTCTATTTGATCTATGCTCGCCCTTCAGGTCGAGACAATATTTCCTTTCCCATGTCTTTCATTTTTAAACTCATTTACCAAAAATTTAAGAGCTTTCCAAGAGTTCCAATTAAATTCATATCATCAACATATGTTATGAATATAGTGAATTCGGATTCTAATTGCTTTGCGAAGACACTTGGGTATATAATATAATTATTATACCCTTATTTTATCAGATATTCACTAAGACGGTTATACCACATCCGTCCAGATTATTTTTAATCCATATAAGAGTTTTTGTATGTTCATCAAATACCGATTACGAGATCTCGATTTACATGCTTCTAGTATTTTAAATCCTTCTAGGATTATGAATATTTGCATTGAGTGAATCATATAGATAAATGATTACTATGTCTAGATGACGTATTTCAAGCCTTGTAAAGGCAACCAAATTTATCAAAAATTTGAAACGTAATTGTATTCGTCACTATTGAATACCAAGTTTCTACGAGAAACCTTGTACTATGAGTCGTGCCTCATATCTCACGATCTCATTTTTCTCATTACGTTTTCTGTATAAAGACTCATTAGTATCCAACTAGTTTGACATCTCCGGGTGTCTGTAGTACTATTGGTCTAAATACTTTATGTTTGGCATATGAAGTCAATTCTTCTTGAATTGTTTCTTTTCACTTAAGCCAATCATGCCTTTTGTATACAATCATTGATATTATGAATATCATAATTATCATTTATAATTTCAGTAGCGCTACTATGTAAAAATATATCATCAATGATTATTTCTTTATGATTCCACATTTCTCTCATATGATTTATAGAAATTTTCTCAATTTCAATATACTTGAATCTCTGTTGAGATTTCTTCCATTTTAATGGATTTAGTCTCTATATGGACTTTATAGAAATTTTCTTAGTTTCAATATAGTTGTATCTCTGTTGAGATTTCTTTCCATTTCAATGGATTTAGTCCTTTCATAGACTCGTATAGAAATTTTATCAATTTCAATATTCTTGTATCTCTGTTGAGATTTCTTCCATTTAAATAGATTTAATCATTTCATAGACTCGTGTCTCTTTAGATATATCAGACTCTTATAGAGTTGATTTAGAGAAAGTGGATTTATTTATAACTCGAGTTTTGTTTACTTTTAGATTCTGATAATAATACATTTCAAAAAGGTCCATAAGCTTATGATATGCATCAGATGATTTATTTGTTGTCATTTACTCTGATCATTCTTTAAGAACAATCACCCGGCCAGGGTTTATGAGATGACAACTTATAAAAATCATGTTACCTTTAACATATCATGTAACAGATTAATAATAATCTGATGATCAATTATCTTTCGTATTTGAGTGATACAAAGATTGGAATGAGACACATTTATATAGAGAGAGAACCGAACTGGTATCTCTATTTTGTATAAGAGTAACTTTTCATTTACTCTTTCTGGAGAAACTTTCCATTTGGAAATTAATCAATATAATGATATACAGATTGTGCGTAAAAATATAAACTATCAGAAGTTTAAATGATCTAATTGGAAGACTGATCAAAATCAATACTAATCTCATAATGATATAGAATTCTTATCTTAGATCATACCAAAGATGCAATAGGGAGATATAGTGATATACTACACAATCAAAATATCTTTAAAATGTGAGCAATTCAATGACCAATTACAAGTTGTAATGGTAAATACCGATGATAGATATTGAGTCATGGATGAATGCATCAACATATAATATAGAATGTCCCATATAGAAATTAGTAACTAAATCGAAATAATAAAGTTCTCGTATTTACCTGGAGACGTTTGATAAGCGATTCTACTGATCCATCCTGATTATGAGTACATGTGAAAAGCTGGATGTTGAACGTCGATCTCAACTGGAGACGTTTGATAATACACAAACTTGTGACCATCACATAGATGTATCAATCGGTACCATAAAATGGAAGGATTCATTTGGTGGATGATCATATCCACATATACCTCTTGAATGATGGAGATTCAAAACCAACTTTAGAATATAATGGTTTATTTGGTTGATGAATATATCCACATTCATCCCTTTTCTGATTAGAAATATAATCCGGATGATAAAGAACTCGGCTTTTTCTATAATTAGCTTCTGGCCTGAATTACGCACAGATATTGAACATTCTTATTATTCATTATCTCAATATGACATTAATAAAGTTATATGTCTTTGATCTAAACAGATTTCTTTTTTTCTTTTTTTCTTTTTTGCTTGAATGGTATAAAATATCATTGATACACAATTGAATACCATCTAGTAATAAGATTATGGCTCTTCTAGAGCCTTTAATAAGATCCATCAGATCCATTGAATCTAATCTGATATTAACTTTAAATGCCCTTGAACTAAGCATATATATATTTCTTTATGTTCTGCTTGAATAATATCAAGTACCATTGATATATAATTTAGTATTGTTTGATAACAATATCATGGCTCTTCCTGAGCTTTCTATCAGATCTGTTAGATCTGATACAGTATTAACATTTGTTCTTAACAAAGTCAAATTCATAAAATATTTGTGACTCCACAGAATTGTATGAGCCGTTGCACTAGCGGCAAGACATATATTTTCCCTTCTGGGAATTTTATAAACATTATTTATAATGTCATTTTATATCTCATCTAAAATGATAATAATTCCGTAGAATTTTATTAGTCGTTGCACTATCATTATTGCATGGATATATTTAATTATCCCATCCATATAGCAATCATGGCCCATATCTATGCTTTCAATTTTACAACAAATATATATATATATATAACACCATTAATACAAATATGGAATATCAATTAGTGAAACAATAGAGAGAATAGTACAAACTTGGATGCTTTGTTCAAGGTGTATATCTCTTTACATAAAGTTCTGATCAACAATACAACTGATAAGATTGTAGAAACACGAGTGAAGAACGTTCTAACAAAATTTCAACTTGATCGGACCTCAGATCAAAGAGATATCACTCTTCGATGAAACCTGCGCGATATTGGAATTTTCTCCCTTGTTTTCTGCCCAGCCTTGTTCGGAGCTGCAGAACTCACCATAGGGAATTAAGATTGACAATCCCACAGCCAAGATTCAAGAACTACAAGAGTAGAACCTGCTGACTAAATTTCAGCTCAATCCGATTTTAGATGAGGGAGATATCAAAGTTTGATCAAGATTGCGCAGTGATATTCTTCACACAATTTCTGCACACACACATCCTTTTTCTTCTCTTTCCAGTAAAATATTTCAATTTCATTATAAATGATATTTAGGGTCATAAATCATTTTAATGATACTCACAACATCTTGTTGGATGTATAGATACTTCTTTGAATATTGCTCTTCATGAGCATCAAACATGAATGAAATGGATAAAATATTATTTATAATTTCATTATACGTTAAGATCTTTAAATCTCTTTTACGATAGCCACAACATCCTGTTGGATGTGTAAATCTTTTTTTCTCAAATGAATGATATGTAAACATATCACTTTATATATATGTGATAAAATAAAATCATGGATCATATTAATTTTTTGAATTTCCGGTTCGATCATGAATTGTAAGTTCATATATAAAATTCAGAACCTTCAGATTATGAATGGATTTGAAACCCCAGGTTCCAAATAATGAAGTATGACATTCATGACTATAACACTGGATTCAAAACTCCAAGTTTTCATCAGTTTTCAAAACCGTGCCGACTTAAATATCATAATTCCAGAAACTTTAAGTTCTTGTTAGTCGGTCTAGCCATCTCATATATTGCGTAAAAATAAATGCTACATATTTAAACAATTTATCTGGAGACATAGCATAAGCCAGTCCCGAGACACAACATAAGCCAGTCTCATATATTGCATAAAAATAAATACTGAATATTTAAACAGTTTATCTGGAGAAACAGCATAAGCCAGTCCTGAGACACAGCATAAGTCAGTCCCGAGACACAGCATAAGTCAGTCTCATATATTGCAAATAATTAAATGCAGATATTTAAACAATTCCAGGAGGCTAAGCTCACCTGTTATGTGCATAAAAATGGATGCAAATATTTAAACAATATAAATAAATCTAAAACTATATATAGAGGATCCGTTGACGGCAAAAGCCTTATTGTATACGGAACTATAAACAGATCCAGAATATTAAGATGTAAAAAGAATAAATGAATAAATCCAGAACTATATATATATTCCGTTGACGGCATAAGCCATTTTGTATACGGAAATATATATAGATCCAGAATATTGAGATGTAAGTAAATCACCTATCAGGGATCCCTTTTACTTATATACATGAATATCAAGCCGTAAGTAAATCACTCACCTGGAGATACTTTTTACTTACATACGATCGTGCTGATAACGTGTTATAAAATAATGAATAACAAATGAGATGAATGAAATAACAAATAAGAAAGATGAGAGACATCAAAGAAGATAGATGCGAGAGATCAAAGAGATAGAACTATTTTGCTTCTGTATTGATTTCAAGAACAGTTTTAGCTAACCAACAAGCTTACAATAGAAAGCCATATATATAGGATATCAATGGCTCAGTGATGAAGTTACAATAGAGGCTTGGTGGGGAAGCCAAATATATAGGCTTGGTGGAGAAGCCAACTATAGAGGCTTGGCGGGGAAGCCAAAATTACAACAACTCTAATATTTTTATCTCTTTAACTAAGGGCCCGTCCTGTAAGCCGTTTTTTGTTTTTGTTTTTCAAAAATAAAAATGAAAATGAAAACAGTGTTTTTGGTTTTGTTTTTGAATTCTGAATACGCGTCTGGTAGCATTTACTGGAATCCGTATTTTGAAAATAAAAATGGAAAAAACGCGTCCGGTAGGATAACCAAAACTTTCGAAAATTGAAATATCAATTTTTAATTTTTTTTTTAATATTATAGCAATTATAAATAAATGATTAAATAATTAACAAAAAAACATTTTTTAATTTAATTTAGGGTTTAAGAAATTTTAACAGTTGAAGAGGAAGAGGAAGAGGAAGAAGAAGAAGAAGACCAGATCGGCAGAGATCGGCGGCAATCGGAGGAGGAAGAAGAAGAAGGGAGGAGGAAGAAGAAGGGAGGAGGAAGAAGAAGAAGACCAGATCGGTGGTGAGCTGCGGCGATCGGAGAAGGAAGAAGAAGAAGGGAGGAGGAAGAAGAAGAAGATGACGGTGGGGAGAAGAAGAAGGTGACGGCGGGGAGAGGGAGAAGGAGAAGAAGAGGATGACAGCGGGGAGAAGATGAAGATGACGGCGGGAGAAGGAGAAGAAGAGGATGACTGCGGGGAGAAGAAGACGAAGAAGAAGAAGAAGAGCGGTGGGCGGCGACGATTGGAGGAGGAAGAAGAAGAAGAAGGCGGGAGGAGGAGGAGGAGGAGAAGAAGAAGAAGAAGAAGATGATGGCGGTGGGGAGAAGAAGAAGAGCAGCTGTGAGAAGAAGAAGGTCTGGACTGGACGAGGGAGGAAGAAGAAGTAGGTGAAAAAAAAAAGTTTTATTAAAATAAATATATATTTAATTATAAAGGACCCATTTCATTTGGAAAACAAAAACAAATTCATGAAAAACAAGTTTTTTTTTGTTTTTCAAAATTTCCACTTTTAACACTGGTTTTGTTTTTCATTTTGTTTTTGTATTTTGAAAATAAAATGAAAAACGGTTTACAGGACGCGAATTCGAAATCATTTTTGGAAAACAAAAACAAAAACAGGCTGAAAACATGCTACAGGACAGCCCCTAATTGTATTTTATGTTTGAATTTAAGATTTATTAAATTTAAATGTTATGTTGTATTAAATTTATGTTTATATATGAATTTTAAGGGTGCTAAAACCATTTATTTTATTTTTTTTGAAAGTAGGGTATGTTAAACTTTAAATTTAAAAATTTATTTATAGTTTATGTTTACATTTAAATGTATATTTTTAATCATTATTTGCAGTTCATGTTTAAATTTAAATACATGTTAAATTGAAGTATACTTTTTTCAATTCAAGTATATTTTAAATTTAATTAAGTATTGAATTTAACTACAATCTAACAAATTTATAGTTTTTTTTTTTTTGAATTATTACAATAATTCAGGATTTAGTGGGGACAAACTCAATCACACAACCTCATAGTATAGGCGTGAGGGGCAAACAACAACTTTATATGGTAGTTGTTGGAGTGAAAACTAGACATTGAATTTTAATCCAGTGGTCCACAAAATTAAAAGGTTTGAAAAGTAAAAACTAAAGAAAATATTTCCTTTATAACTACTCATTAACAATACAATTAATGTATTGCAGCTAATCCATTGAATATTAAAATTTAAGTTCATATACTAAAATTTAATGGTTTGAGTTTTTTTTTTTTTTTTTTTTTTTTGAAACGGGTCGGTTTGGGTCAGGTATGAGTAGAGATGCACGTTTGGGGAATGGGGATGGATATAGGTCCCCCCATCCCCATCCCCATCCCTAATACCTAGACCCTTCCCCCATCCCTCCCCATTTCCCCATTTGGGAAAAATGGGGATGGGGAATTTTGGGGGGACCTATATCTAGGGTTGCACATTTTACCCCGGATCCCCATTTCCCCGCTTCTCCATCCCCATTTGGGGAAGATTTTTTGGGGGGAAATGGGGAAATGGGGAGGGATGGGGATGAAAATCATCCCCAAATTGAAATGGGGATGGGGATGGGGATGGGGAGACCTCCCCCCATCCCCATTTCCCCATTTCCTCCACTAATATAGTGAAATGGGGATGGGGATGGGGGAAGGTACCCCCATCCCCATTTCCCCATTTCCCCCAAAATATTATAAAAATAATTATATATATTTATATATTTATATATATTTTGTAATGTATTTTCTTTGACATTATTTTGTAATGTGTATATATATATATATATGACATTATTTTGTAATGTATTTTCTCTTACATTTGTAATGGAATGTTTTTTTTTTTTTTTTTAGTTTAATTTGTAATTTTCAGCTAAATGGGGAAATGGGGATGGGGATGGGGATGAGGGGACCTCCCCCCAAAACTCCCTCATCCCCATTTTCCCCAAATGGGGAAATTGGGGGGGGAGGATGGGGAAGGGTTTGAGAAGTGGGGATGGGGATGGGGGGACCTATATCCATCCCCATTTCCCCAATGTGCATCCCTACCTATATCCATCCCCATCCCCAATTCCCCAATTCCCCATTTTCCCCATTTTTCCCCGTTTTTTTCCCGTTTCCCCGTTTCTCTGTTTTCCCCATTTCCCCATTTGAATAAAAATTACAAATTAAATTGAAAAATCAAACATTCCATTGCAAATATAAAATAAAATTCATTAATGCATTACAAATACAAAATAAAGTGTTTTAAAATTTACAAGTTCATTACAATAACAACTAATTGTTGAGAAAATGAGAGCAATTTTAGGTTTTAGGTTTTAGTTCTTGAAGTTAAAATGAGTAAAATTGTATATATACTTAGGGTTAGGGAGTTAGGTTTTCAAAGAATAAAAAATATATAAAATATATATATTATAATTATATGTTCCCCATCCCCATTTCCCCATTTCAATCTGGGGATGATTTTCATCCCCACCCCATTTTTCCCCCCAAAAAAATCCCCAAATGGGGATGGGGACGGGGAAAATTGGGGCCCCGGGGGGAAATGTGCATCTCTAGGTATGAGTCACCCCGTCCTAAATGGATTCTAGTATGGAGCGAAAATCAAAAACTCACTCGGGTAATAGGCATGTTGATCCTTCTTTGATCCGTTCCGTTATCATCCCTAATTGGATATGGATTAAATGAGTGTTAATTTATACTTTTGATAATGGCATTTTTGAAATTAAAAATGAAAGGATTACCCATGTTTTACTTGGAGCATTTGAAAAAACAAAAAAAACTGATGTTGCAATTTGAAGGGGTGAGTGGATAAGCACAGTCGCTCTGTCCTTAGCACAGCTCTTACTCATATATATCACACCCATTTAAATATATATATATATATTTTTTTTTGAACTCCTAAATATATACCGTATAGTTTCCGGATTAGTTTCCGATCATTGGATTTTAATACAAGGGTCTACAAAAATAAAAGATTTAATTTAATTTTTTTTTTTTTTTAAGAACCAGCTATAGTAGAAACCTTTTAAATTAATATTCTTGGGACCCTCTTTGAGTATTTATTTAGATGGGTTATCAATGTAAAGGGTTTTACTTTGTAAATTGTTATTTTATTTTAGAAATTGTGTCTATTTAATGTTTCACGTCCTTTAAACTCGTCCAACGGCTCTATATCATTTAATCTCCTTAAAATTCTCACTGTGGTTGGTAAGCTCCTTAAAAATCTCCTTGCAAATATATCTTATCACACTTCTTACTCTCCTAAAAATTCTCTATTCTTGTTCCACATTGATTGCTTCACTTCTACACAAAATGTAGCCCTATTTCCGTATCATTTTGAGTTCGATTCTCGGGTAAAATCGAGTGTTTAATGGCTTGATTGAGGCTTTTGCTAGTTATATTGGTTAGCAGGGGTGTTTTGGTGCTAAAAGGAAGATCTGAGGGCTTAATGTGCAAATATGGAAAGTTTAGAGCTTTGGCCAGAGCGTCGCGGTTGAAGTGTCGTGGCTGTCCAACAGCGGTAGTCGAGCAACAGAAAATACCAAATATCTCTATCGCCTGGATACCACATGGGTGTCGCCTGGAATTTCCAACCGCGGCAACCGAGCACTTAATGAAACGACACCGTTTTGGTGCAGCGGTTGTCCAACCACGGCAGTCGAGCGACAGAGATCCATTTGGCTTGTCGCGGTTCAACTGTCGCAGTTGGTAACCGCAGCAGTCCGCCTCTTCATTGACCAGATGGCTTTTGCCCTATTTTTTTGATCCCATATAAAGGCCTCTCTTGGTTTCTTTTCAAGACCCGAACTCTCTCTCCCAAATTTCACCAAGACTTCACCTTTACTCATTTCTCTTACAGCCATCTCCATCCTTCGAAACCCACGAAGATTCCACATCTCCCTAACATCCAAATACACCCATTACTTCTCTTTTCCACAACTACCATCATTTCATCTTTTGGGCAAAAGAGAGTTGAAGAAGGAGCTTGGAAGAAAAAGAGCAGAGCAAAGCAAAGGAGGATGAGCTACTCTACATAGTTTCTTCTATTACTTTTTCTCTTCTATGTTCTTTATGTTAGCCATGTATTTATTTGAGTACATTCATTGTATAGCTACACTTTGTGATATGAGCTAAATTCTTAGTACTAGGATTTGATGAAACCTCACCCATGACTATATATTAATATTGACTTTTGTTTATGCTTTATGTGCAAATTGTAATTTGTATGGATGTTTTAATGTGCTTAAAGCTTTCAATCGATTGATCTCCTTTTGAATGAAATTTGTGGTGTGTTATGTACTAACCAGAGACATACACTAATGGTAGGGGTATTTTGCTGATAGTTTAAACTATAGAGTTTGATTTGGAATTTGAACAAACGTCAAGCGGTTATTTACAATTCTCCCATAATTTTAAAAAATAAAAACACAGTAACTTGAGTAGGGGTGGGCACGGTTTGGTTCGGTTCGGTTTTGGGCAAAACCGAATTGAACCGAAAATATTTCGGTTCACCCAAAATTGAACCGGTTTGAACCGAATAAGAAATTGTAACCGAACTGAACCGAATTGATTTTAATCGGTTCGGTTCGGTTCGGTTCATTTCGGTTTTGGGCCTAATGGGCCTTATTGGTTTGATGAGTTTAATTAGTTATTTTTTATGTTTTTAAATTTGATGGGCTATTGGATTCTAATTTTAGGCCAAGGTTTGATAAATTTTAATAGCCCAAGCCCAAAAAAACCCAAATCAAACCTAGCTAATAATATTTAATTTATAATTCATTTAAAAAAATCACAATTGAATAGACTGTAAATTCAATTTTCGGCGGTTAAGAGAGACAAGTAAAGAACATTAGAAAAGGTTAGGGTTTTTTATTTATTTATTTATTTATTTATTTATTTATTTTCTTATATAGGCGGTTTATTTGGTTCAAACCGGTTTTGAAAAACCAAAACCGGTTTAAACCGAAAAAATTTCGGTTTTTGATTTTTTAAACCGGTTTAAACCGAATTAATCATTTGAACCGAACCGAACACCCTTTTTTCGGTTCGGTTCAGTTCAATTCGGTTCGGTTCCGAACTTTGTGCCCACCCCTAAACTTGAGTGCAGATGGTGGGTAGTTAGGTCTTTATGAAAATACACAGGGTGAGAATGAGCGGCAAGACGGCGGATCCAGAATGGCCAAACTGGGTGGGGCTTCCGCAGGACGTGACGGCGGTGATATTCTCGAAATTGGGTGGCATTGAAGTGATGACATCGGTACAATACGTGTGCTCTTCATGGCTTAAGATGTGTAAGGACCCATCCATGTGGCGAACCATCGACATGCACAACTCGGATGATGAATACGGCATGGACTTTGACTTGGACATGATTTGTCGCGCCGCCGTCGACCGTAGCAACGGCCATTTGACGAGTATCAACATCGAGTATTTTGGCACTGATGAACTTCTCCATTACATCGCTGATCGGTACTTCATTTCTTTTCTTTTCTTTTGTCCATGGCTTCATGAATGTGTGTTTATCTGTTGAAATTCATTCCCTGATCAAGCACTAGTGTGGTCAATAAATTGGTTGCCACCATTTGTGTGCTCAATGATCATGCATTAATCCATTATTGTTTTCATATGTTTAGATAGTTATCTTGTGAATCTAGTAGGATCACTTTGTGATCCAAGCCTTGCATGTGGAATGCCTAGGCAAAGCGCCATATTGAAATGAAGTTTATTTTCTATCCTGAGTATAAGTTTTTATGTAAGTTTGTTGCGTTTTTTGTGTATCTGGATTTCTTTCCTGTTCATCTATTTTATTTTAATTAGTTTTTGTAGAGAGAAGTAGGGCTGTCATCATTTTTGCCAATGGAAGCACAGTGATATGGTTAATATGGGTGATATTTAGATGTATACCACGGTCTACATAGATATAATTGAAATCTAGTGTAGCACTGATTAGATCTATCTAAAGATACCGCATTTTCAAGCTAATTTGATACGAAGAGAGTTAAAAGGATTTGTAATTGAGAAATGTTGTATTTTTTTTTTTTCAATGTGGTATTTTTATTCTCTTTGGGGGGTGGCTGTAACTGACATTAGTTTTGAGGGATGGTTGTACATGAAAGATAGTGCATTTGCTTAGGTGATTCTTTTTTTGAGTTGTAAGGTCCCTTTAGTGGCCTGTTGGTTTTTGTGTTAATAAATTCTTTGTTATAGATTGACCAAAAAAAAATAGAGGAATTTTTATCAAGAAACCATAGATCATGGGTCATGACAAAGACATAGTTGAAACAACAAGGGATCAAGTTGTCGGTTTGGAGAGTGTATGGAAATTTCAGATCTGAAGTTTCATGGAAGTCAGAAGACAAAAACTGCTGAAAATGACTTTAAGAGGCTATATATATTGCTTTTAGTATCCCCAGAATCAAATAGGCTATCGGTATCATTCATTAGGCCATCTGGACTTGTGAATGTAGTCTTCAATCTCATCACTCATTCTGATATCCATTCTTCAAGTCTATATCTCGGAACACCTTTGATGTAACTAACTTCTTCTACATGAGGAATCAAATTCAGTTTCAGGTGTAAGCAGGGCTATTATATCACAGAGGGCTTTTACTTTCATGCATAAAACTTTACCAATTAATGATTCAACTTGTGTTGCATTCAGCATGTTGCGCAATTGGTGATTTGTAAGTAGGGCTATTATATATATCTGACGGATAATCATAAAACTCTACAGGATGAGCATTCTTCTGACCTTGGAAACTAGTGCATATGTAATCCTTTTCTCAACTTAGTTTAGATTTTCCTGCTGTTGAAATAGTGACTTCTTTCTATGAGATGTAAGGTATAGAAATGCTGGACCTATTTGAAGATATAACATGTTGTCATCGTCACCTAGCCAAGATTTCTCTATTAGGATTTGACATGCATCCGTGGGCACAAAATTGTCAACGGCTTAACTATCAGTTTAATCACTTAAAACAGTTGACCCAACTCCTTTTTATCTGTCCTGAATCACACTAATGTATAGTGATGAGGTTCTTTGTAGGCAATTTCAAAATTGCAACTATAATTTTTAAAATTAAGTTGTCATTAGCTTTGTCCATCAAGAAAAACATGCAAACCTTTCCACTGAAAGGATTTGTGTTTGGAAAATATCAGTCTCCAATTTTCTTCTCCCATCATCAGTGCAATCAAAACATAATACCACCAAAGACTCTCCCTGTATTTGCATAAACCTCCAGTTCTTTGTCAACATATTCATTATTAAGTGTGTTTACTGTAGATATGCATATAAAGTGTGTTTCTCTTTGCATGTGAAACATGACACTCGTGTGATCCATTACATCCTTTTGTTTTATTTCGATGACTTCCTTTTGCTTTCTAATCTTATGATGTTACTGGTAGTAATTACCTTCTATCTGATTCATTATAGTGCCGCAGCCAATCTTTTGAGCTATATGGTCAAATGCCCCAAGAAACTGTTGAACGCCTTTATGTTGCACAGTCAACTCTCTTGTGCACAGGTTTCATTAAATCATGCATGATGATTTCTTTTCTGCCACAATAACATTTATTTGACACCGTCTGGATTAAAGAAACCAATGACACATATCTCTCTCTTGGATTAATTAAAACCTTTTAGATAATGAGCTTTTATTTGATCATTATTCTCATTGAAAGCACAACCTAAATTAAGATCCTTCTATGGGCATCCCTTTCACTTCATATAGAAACCTATTTATAATTCTTAAAGAAATTCTTTGCAGTAGCCTTCAGTAACCCTAGATTGATAAGCCTTCATAACACATGAAATAAATCTTAACCATACAAACTCATTACATTCATATTTCAGTCACAAGATCTTTTTAGGACAATAAAGGACATAAGACTAGGGACTAGCCATGTAGCTTGATTGACCCACTTACTCTAAGCTCAAATATTTCTCCATTAACATTGTTTTGTGATTTATTTGTTATATTAATATTCGTAGTAACTTTTCAAGTGCATTTGCAATTGGTTCAATTGGGTTAACACTTAACTTATATCAATTTTATATTTCAATTATTCTTGATCGTGCCATCTGCCTTGTGTATCTCATCGATGCCTTGTACATTTGTTTTCTTGTCTGGTCTTTTTTCTCTTTGACCAAGAACATTGTAACGGAATGATTGGTTGTGTTTGCTGTTTTGCTAGCAAGCTTGCCTATCATGGTTTACCTGTACAAACTATGCAGAACTGTAAGACTATAACCCTTTTTTCTGTTTGGATAAGGGTTTTGGGGGTTGTGTGATTAGCATAGTGCCTTACTAATGCAGGTGCATTGAAGGATTTTTTTCCATGTTTTTCTTTAATTTTTATTCATCAACTTTTAAAATCAGAATGCAAATATCCATAATGTGAATTTTATAATTGTGCTCTTCTACGATTCATTGCAGGTCAAGTCACCTTACAAGCCTTAGACTTGTATATTGCAATGACATATCAGATCAAGGATTGATCGACTCTATTGTGAAATTTCCATTGCTGGAGGAGCTTGAGCTTTCATACTGCTCATTATCAAGAAAATCTTTGGAAGCTGTTGGGCGTAGTTGCCCTCTTCTGAAATCATTGAAATTGAACAGGGAAGGTCGAAGAGACCCAATGATTTTGTGTAATGAGGAAGCACTAGCAATTGCAGAAAATATGCATGAATTACGCCACCTCCAGATATTTGGAAACAAGCTGATGATAACCGGTTTGGAGGCCATTCTTAATGGTTGTCCTCACCTGAAGTCCCTTGACCTGCGCCAGTGTTTTAATATCTATCTTGAAGGGAATTTGAAGAAGAGATGTTTGGAGCAAATCCAAGACTTACGGTGCCCTGACGATTCAATAATTGACTATGAATTCGATGCAACAGTTCGAGATGCTTCTGATTTCGGATCAGACGATTATGACGATTATGACGATCATGACGATCCACTTGGATTGCTTGATATTGGGGTTATTTCTGATGATGACTATGACATTGAATTATCTGACCATCACTTTGGCCATCACTTTGACCATCACTTTGACTATGGCTATGGCTATGACTATGAATATGGCTATGACTATAATCCCGATGATGATGATTTCTAATGTATTTGGATTAGTGGTGAAGTTGTAAGTTAGCTAGCATAATCTTCACCAGAGAGAGTAGTAATTAGTAGTTACTTGTAGTATCTTTTTCTTTTCTAATCAGTTTCTTATGAGCCAAAAGCATATTCAAGGCTTACAGTTATGAATGGTTTTTTATTTTTTTATTATTATTATTATTTTTTTATTTTATTTATTTTATTTATTTTTTATTTTTAGAAACGGAAAGGATTACAACGGAAAACCAGAAACAGGGCTGTGAAGGTATGAATGGTTACTTGATGCTTTTTGGAATTTTGGGTATGAATTTATTTTATCACTATTGAATGATTTATTACTTTTACTGTTTTATACAAAATAATTTTCAATCTTTGTTTGAAGTCTAATATTCTATTTATTTTTTATTTTTTTTTTGTTGAGAGGAGGGCTAAATGCCTGAAAAAAAACAAAGAAAACTACAAACTAACTGAGACTTGTCTAAGGAATATAAAACGATTACATGAAAAATCTTGAAATTGATTTGAATCTACTTATCAAATTCATAAAATTGAGGTGAAATGTGGTGCCGGAGTTTTATGCAACTTACATGCGTCAATTATAAATTGGATTTGTTTTTATTATTATTATTATTATTATTATTATTATTTTAAAAAGATAATTGAATTTGGGTTTCGGGATACAAATTCTCTATCATAATTTAAGATTTCAAATTCAAATTAGGATTAAAGTTAGATTCAAAACATTATTTTTCAAATCAGTAGTTGTAGCGACCTGATAATAAATATTTTGTTTTTATCAATATATATATGACTCGATAATTGATATATGTAAAAAAAAAACCGCACCATCAAAAAATTATTTATTTTTTGGACTCCCAAATATATTAATACTTTTTTTAAACAAATATATTAATAATTAAAAGAAAACAAAAACATAATAACTTTGGATCTATATTTGGGATGACAATGGGTCAGATCGAGGCCGAATCGGCTTGCCCCAAATCTGAAACCCGATTTTAGGAAGTTGCCCCAAAACGATCCAACCCGAATGAAGCGGGGTTACCCCAAACCTAACCCGAACTGACCCGTTTCATTTAACAAAAAATAAAATAAAATGTTCAAACAATTAAATATACAAATTTTACCATATATTTGAATTTTATGATAAGAACTTAAATTTCAATATTCAATCAAATTGAAAAATATTTTTAAATTTAAAGATGCATATATTTATGCATAAACGATAAATAAATATAAAAATTTAAAATTTAACGTACATTTACACTATGTCTGGATTGATAGAAAAGAAAGAAAAGAAAATGATAAGTTAGGGAGGAAAAAAGAAAAAGGATAGTGTTTTTAGTGATAGTTATTTGGATGGTTATGAATAGAAATGAAATGAAAGGAAACAAATATGGTTAGTATTGGAATATTGAAAAAATTCATTAACTTTTAATTTGTTTCCCTCCTTCTCCGTTCAATTTTGGAGAGAAAACCAAATTGGATAAAACAAAAAGAAACTATTGATAGCCATATCTCTACACGTAGTGCATCCCTCACATTCCTATCTTTTATGCTCGAATCCAGGGCAAAATTGTGTAATTAACCTTTGAAATAAGTGTTTTTAGATGTTCACACTCAGAAGGGCTTAAGTGGAGAAAAGATAAAGTTTTGGGGTAAAAGCACAATTTTAGACAAAAAGAAGAATTGGGGCAGATCAGTTTGTTGGGTTGACCACGAGAACGAAGTAATTTCCAGAGGATTTCATGGGATAAATCTCATCTAGTTGTCCCGCGAAAATCATCCGGCGACAAATGAAGAGGAGATTTCTAGAGGTTTTCGTGGGACAGACTTCGTCTAGTTGTCCCGCGAAAGCGCTCCCGCCAAAAAGAGAAAGATCAGATCCAGAGAAGTTTGCGAGACATACTTTGTCTACTTGTCTAACGAACCATCTCGTGAACTTTCCCTCCAGCTCAACAAAACCTTTGGTTATGTGCCTTAATTTTCCCCAAATATTTAAGCCTCCTCTCCACTCATACTCCTAACCTCATCCACGACCCTTCACCTCCAAAACACCCAAGAAACCATCTTTGACACAAAACCTTGACAAATCTCATCAAACTCAACCATCCTTCCCCTCTCACAACATAAATCCACTATTTTATCCAAACACATACCCCTCCTTTCTACCTTTACCCACCATCATTCTACATCTTAGAGAAGCAAGGAATCTTGGAGAGAAGAAGCCATTGAAGTCAAACATTAGCAAGAAGAAGAGGATCTACACTTAGTTTATCCCTTTCATCTCATCTCTATCTCTTAGTCCTTGTATTTGCTATGACTATTATTCATTTCATATCTTGTATGACTTTTAAGTGTAATATCAGCTAATTATTTTTATGCTATAACTATGATGAAACTGAACCCTTGATTTATTAATGAAGACCACTTAGTTTCTCTTTATGTGCTTGTGTTAATATATGGATGTTTTAAGTACTTAATGCTTTTACTTGATTGGTCATCTTGTGAATGAATTTTTGGTTGTGTGTCATGGACCGAGAGGTGACACACTCAACGTGCTCGACGAAATGTCCACTATATGACTAGTAAGGTAGAGATACGCGAGGCTAACTTGTAAGGCTCTTATGTGTGTGCCAAAGTACTTAATGAATTCATACATATAGTCTATGGTCATCAAGAGATAGATTGTGGGTATGCATGGGTGTGATTTCTGTTGCTTGAGAGAGTATAGATTAATTAAGGGAACATGAGCCTATAACTTTCACTTGCACAATTGGGAGATTAGGTGAGTTTGGTGTTTAATTAGGAGGGTGAGGTGGATTCTAGTTTTAGCATCATTTATCATATTATTATATTTGCTTACTTTGTGTGTGGTTTATTTTGTAGCTTTAACAATAGTTGCATTGTTAGTTAATTTAGATTTATTTTATAGTTTAATTTGGAAATCATTTCTAATCGTTGTTTAAATAGTAATTTGACTAATTAATTTCGATAATCAACTACTCAGTCCTCGTGAGAACGAACTTTACTTATTATTGTATGACACTCCTGGTCTCATACGATTGCGAGCGCCCCCATTTTGGAGTGGTCAAATATTCTCTCTCTTTCCCTCCCTTTCCCTCCTCATCCTTTCTTTTCCGTCTCACTTAACAATCCAAAAAAGAGATAAGAAATCCACCAATTTCCTTTCCTTTCTCTCCTATTCCATCCAAAAATTTATATATAAACTTAAATTTAATAGAATAAAACAGTTAAATTATATAAATCTTAAATTCAAATATAAAATACAGTTAGACAAAGAGATAAAAATATTTGAGTTGTGTTTTTTCTTCTATATTTTTAATATCTTAAAAAAATAATTAAATAAATATTGGGTCAACTGATACACGCATCATCGGTGTATATCAAAAGATTTATCTAATTTTAACTACTTCGCAAATGCACGAGTTAAAAGACTAACATAGCAATAAGCAAGGATCGTTCCCACAGAGATGTGTTACTATCAACTATCTCTAGCTCTAGAGTTTATTTAAAAGCAATGCAAATAGAATGCAGTGGCTGACATCCTGAGTGAGTTCTTCCATTTTTGGCGGTTAACAGCGGTTATTTGAGCAGTCAGCATGTCAATCTGCTCCTCAACGGTTGGTGGATTTCCATCTCTTGACATCCTGAGTGAGTTGTTGCCGTGATTCGATTGGCTCGTAAGAAAGCTACAAAGGGCCCCACAGTAAGCACCAAATTGTAGGGGGTTGTGCTCTAGAGTTGTGTTGATTGGGCTCTTGCAACTTGTAATTGGAGTCTTGTTGAACCAGATTTTTCGATTGCTCTAAGAACCTGAAAAGAGAAAAAGAAAAGTGAATGAAGTTTGTATAAACCGTAAATAAAGCTAGTCGAGCCATGGTTTATGATGTATTTTTGGCCTTATTTTGCTTAGGCTAAGCGTAGATTGAAAATAACAGGTTTCAAAGTTGAAAATGGTTTTTAGTTGAACGGGTTATATGGGCTTAGCAATGACTTTTCGGTGACCGGAGAGAGTATTTTGGCAGAGCTTTGGCACGCAAATAAGCTTTTTTGATTGAGAGAAATTAGAATCCCTCTATAGTGATAGGGTGGTTGTATTTAGAGTTAATTGCACCGGTGGCCACCACTTTTAGGCATAAATACCAGTTTAGTAACCACTTTTACCCAACGCACTAAAATGACCACTTTTGACAGACATATCGTTAACGGTGGCCATTTTACTAACTTTTCGTCCAAATTCTAACGGAAATGCTGATGTGGCAAACAAAATGTTAAATAAAGATTATTAAATTAAATAAAAAAACAATAAAAATACAACATTAACGGTGGAGAACAAATTTTTGAAAAGAAAAAAAAAAGATTATCAAAAAACCTAAGGGGACCAAGAACAAATTTCTGCAATCTGGACAAAAAAGAAAAGCATATTCAATCAAAAATAATTTTTTATGCAATCTGGAAATAAATAAAAAAATAATAATAATCTTCAATCAATCACCATTTTTCTGCAATCTGGAAACAACATAAAAAAATCATCCTCAATCAATCACCATACATTTTCTTGGCCCCCAAACACCACAATCCAAGAACAAAATCCTAAATTTTAAACTTCAAATAAAACTCCACAACCCTTCTGAAAAAAAATAAAAAAATCGAACTCCATAACCCAACTTCATCTTTAATTATCACCCAAAATCCAATATCTCCATCACAGTATCACACTAACAATCTTTCATCATCAACAAAATGATCCGCATCATTGATGTAGGCGGTGCAGAGGAGCGATCTGCTCTGTTGGGCGATATGCACCGGCACGGAGGAGCGTACTCCATCTCTCGATCGCGTGGAGGAGCTGTGCTGTGGACCGGAGATCGCCTGCGAGCTTCATCTCACCGGAGATGGAAGTCTCTCCTCCATGGATCTGGATCTGGATCTGGAGATCTAGATTGATTTCACTTTTGAAAGAAAAAAATTCTGGAAATTTTGAGATTGAGGATGATGACTATGGTGGAGAGATGAGATTGTTGATGGCGGTGGAGAGATGAGGGTGATGATATATTCTAGAAAATAAATTCTTGATAAGTCATTTACTCATTTTAAAGATTTTTAATTTTATTACTTTTTCATTTTTATTAATTTTTTTTGTTAAATTAATTTTTAATTTTTAATTTTTTGTTTGGTGTGTGAGAGTGATGATGATCGAGTGAGCGAGAGAGAGATTTTTCTATGTTTAATTGTTTTTTTATTTAATTTCATAATCTTTATTGTTTTTTAATTGTTTTTTATTTAATTTAATAATCTTTATTTAACATTCCGTTTGCCACATTAGCATTTCCGTTAGAATTTGGATGGAGAGTTCGTAAAATGGCCACAGTTAACGATATGTCTGTCAAAAGTGACTATTTTGTTTCGTTGGGAAAAAGTGGTTACTAAACTGATATTTATACCTAAAAGTGGTGGCCACCAATGTAATTTTCTCTTGTATTTATAAGATTTCCAGACCCAATTGCATGGTTTGTTCAGTATCAGATGTCTCAAATCGTGTCATGATTTTGCAGTATTTGATAACATCAGCCAAGTCAAAAGTGTTAACCGACAATTATCTCTACCAAATAACTAGTTTGACTTGAACAGGTGTTTGTTAAGAGAGGAGATCAGACCAATTGAACCTTGGATCGACCCTTCACCTTTGGGCTTGATCCGGATCCATTAGTAGAACCAACATAGGCCTAAACATTGGGCCCAAAGCCAGGTTTTGGCTACCATAGTGGGCAGGCTAAGGAATCCAAATCCAATAACTTTTTTGGTGGTACCAAATAAAGTAGAAGAGTCGGTTAAAGAGGGCAGATAGTGGGTAGTTAGGTCTTTATATATTTGTGGAAAAAGAAAGAAAAAGAAAAAGAAAATACACATAGCGAGAATGACCGGCAAGACGGCGGATCCAGAATGGCCGAACTGGGTGGAGCTTCCGCGGGACGTGACGGCGGCGATATTCTCGAAATTGGGTGCCATAGAAGTAATGACATCGGTGCAATACGTGTGCTCGTCATGGCTTAAGATTTGCAAGGACCCATCCATGTGGCGGACCATCGATATGCACAACTTGGGAGGTCTATTCGAGATGGAATTTGACTTGGAGAAGATCTGTCGCGGCGCCATCGACCGTAGCAACGGCCACTTGTCGAGTATCAACATCGGGTTATTTGGCAATGATGAAATTCTCCAGTACATCGCTGATCGGTACTTAGTTACTTTTCATTTCTTTGATTTTTTTTCGGTATTGTGTTTCATTATTAGAGCTCACTGTCGCTTTAGAGCATGTTTTCTTGTTTGTTGGTCAATATTTTCAATTGGGTTCTTAGATGGGATTTGGTGAACGAGTGAGTGCCTGAAATGATCAGTTTGTAAAGTTAAAAATTCTCTGGAGGCTGTTTGTTGAATCCTTGTTTGCTTTATTTTATTGATTTTATAGGAAACCATTATGTGCACGTTTGGTATATGTCTGCAGTGTCAGTGTGTGTGTGTGTGTGTGTGTGTGTGTGTGTGTGTGTGTGAATTACATGAGAAAGAAATCAAGAAGAAAGTGGCTCTAGGCTCTGAATGAAGAAATTGGAATTTGAAATGTAATCAGTTTTTCAAATAATAATTTTTTGTGCAGGAAAACTTGAGTAATTTTGAACTATCTGTTGCTGAGAGGTAGTAATTTGAAAAGTGGTCATGAAGAGTGAAATTGATATGGATAGTAATATGAACGGGAACTTGAGTTTTTATCAATTATAGAATGACCAAGTGATACATGATAGGTAAGCATTGAAGCAAAAACTGATAAACAAAGTGGTTTGTATGTTTCGAATCCATTGATCTAAGATACCGAAAGCCAAACAGAACACTAGATCCTGTCGATTCACCTAAAATATCAACAAATAGAACAGCAGAATAAACCCAACCCACAAGTTGACCATTAATCAAAATTAATTATTTTTCCATGGCTTCGTCAATGTGTGTTTGTGGTTGAATTTCATGCCCTGATCTTTGTAAAGCGTTGTCTTAGATGTATTGTATTCGTATTTAATATTAAACCAAAGAAGATGTGTTGTGTACATCAATAAATTTTGCTCTAGTACCACAAGATAAATAGAAAGGTTGGCCTTTATTGAACTTCCAAGTGGCAAGTACAAAGGAAGTAAGTTAAATGTTACCTTTTCCCAGTTTTTATCTTTTGAGCATAAGTTGTTTTGATATACCCCAGGTTTTTTGGTTGTTGCTGCTTCTGTCATCCAGTGATTTGTTTGGTTTTGTGTGTATGTCTGTTTGGATTACATGATATACAGTTGTTTTTTCTATTAAATTACATTTAATTACCAAATGCTTCTCGGGGCATTATAGTATTTTATTGACATTACATGCTTTAAGCCATGCTCTCTTTCTAATTTGGGTTCTTAAATTCTGTATGCTTTGAAATATTAAAATTTCCAAGCATTACTGTAGTCAATAAATTAGTTGCCACCATTTGTGTGCTCAATGGTCGCCTTGATAATAAGTTCATTTTTAATCATTATTGTTTTTATTATGTTTAGATAGTTATCGTGTGAATCTATTAGGATTACTTTGTGATCCAAGCCTTGCATGTGGAATGCCTAGGCACAATAACTTAAACGCCTTATGGAAATGAAGTTTATTTACTATTTGAGTATAAGTTGTTATGTAAGTTTATTTGTGTTGCATTCAGCATGTAGCACAGTTGGTGATTTGTAAGTAGGAAATTCGACAGTTCTAGATGAATAGCATGTGGAATACATCTCTTTACTGGAAAACTCTGCAATATCTTTTAACTAACCAGGTCTCCAAGTCCCTTAATACTTTCTTAACCTTAATAATTGCTTAATTTCTGCAGGATGAGCTTTCTTCTGGCCTTGGAAACTAACACATATGTAATCATTTTCTCAACTTAGTTTAGATTATCCTGTTGTTGAAAGGCCATTGACCCCACTATCCTTTGAGAGGAAATGGTGACTTCTCTCTAAGAGATGTAAGGTATAGAAATGCAGGACCTATTTGAAGATATGACATGTTGTCATTGTCACATAGCCAAGGTCTCCCTAATAGGATATGTCATGCATCCATGGGCACAAAATTGTCAGTTGTCTATCAGTGTAGTCACTTAAAACAATTGACCCAACTCCTCTTTATCTGTCCTGAATCACACGAATGTATAGTGATGAGGTTCTTAGTAGGCATTTTCAAAATTTCAACCATGTTTTTGGAAATTATGTTGTCATAGATTTGTCCATCAAGAAAAACATGCACACCGTAGGATATCTGTTTGGAAAATATCAGTCTCCAATCTTGTTCGCCCATCATCGGTGCAATCAAAACATAATCATGATCCTTTTATGATTAGGACAATAAAGACAAGACTAGGGACTAGCCAAGTAGCTTGATTGACCCACTTTCCTCTAAGCTCAAATGTTTCTGCAATAACATTTTTTGAGATTTATTTATTCGATTGATTCACTTGGGTAAACATGTATCAAGTTTATATTTCAATTATTCATGATTCTGCCGTGAGTATCTTTTTGATGCCTTGTACATTTGTTTTATTGTCTGCTCTTTTTTCTCTTTGACCAAGAACATTGTTACAGAATGTTTGGTTGTGTTTGCTGTTTTGATAGCTAGCTTCCCTATCATGGTTTACCTGTACAAATTATGCACATCTGTAAGACCATAACCACCACCCCCACTCCTTCCCCCCACGCGCTCCTTTTTTTTTTTTTCCTGTTTGGGTTTATACCATATGGCAATACAAACATCGAAGAGAATGCAAGGTGATCTAAGCTTATATCGAAATCCCAGAATGCAAGGTGTTCTAAGCTTATTTCGAAATCCCCAAGCCAAGAGAGAATGTAAGACCCTAGTAATAAAACTGTAAATGTTGTAAATAAAACTAGCTCAGCTCATGTACCTGGTAATAAAACTTTAAATGGGTTTAGTGGTTTTACTGGATTTTTCCATGTTTTTCTTTAATTTTTATTCATCATCTTTTAAAATCAGAATGCAAATCTCCATACTAAATGTGAATTTTGTACTTGTGCTCTTCGATGAGTCATTGCAGGTCGAGTCACCTCATGAACCTTAGACTTTCAGAATGCTATAGCATATCAGATCGGGGATTGATCGACTCTATTGCAAAATTTCCATTTCTGGAGGAGGTTGAGCTTTCGTACTGCTCATTATCAAAAGAATCTTTGGAAGCTGTAGGGCGTAGTTGCCCTCTTCTGAAATCATTTAAATTGAACTGTCGAGGTTACAAATACCCATTGATTGAGTGTAATGATGAGGCACTAGCAATTGCAGAAAATATGCATGAATTACGCCACCTCCAGATATTTGGAAACAAGCTGACAAATTCTGGTTTGGAGGCCATTCTAAATGGTTGTCCTCATCTCATATCCCTTGACCTTCGCCAGTGTTTTAATATTAATCTTGCAGGGAATTTGAAGAAGAGATGTCTTGAAAAAATCCAAGACTTACGGTGTCCCGACGATTCTACAAGGGACTATGAATTCGATGCAACACTTGAAGATGGTTATGGTTTCGGATCAAACGGGGATGACGATTCGATTGGAATGTATGATATTGAATTTATGTCTGATGAGGACGATGACAATGAATTCTCTGACCCTCACTTTGACGAATATGACCATGAATATGGCGATGATGGTTGGTATGTATTTGATTAGTGGTGAAGTTGAATGACACAGTAAAAAATCTTTTAAAGCTTTTTTTTTTAATAGAAATGCGATTATTATGTTGGTATGTACTCTTATCTCATTAGTTTGAATTATTAAATTTAATGAAAATGTTTGATCATGTTCCCTCTTATCGCAAGTGGTGTACATCTCCGGTCTCCCATAGTCCCATTTAATGTTAATGGTGGGAATTTGAATCTCATTATGATGCGTGTTTCATAACTGTATGTTTAACTTTTTCTTTTTACTCAAAATTTGCTGATTTTAAAGGAAAATTGAATTGAATGATTTACTTCCACTCTTTTATAAGAAATAATTTTCATTTTATTTTTTTATATTTTTTTATATTTTTTTTTAAGGAATATAAAAAGATTATAGGGATTTGAATTTGATTGATTTTAAAACTTTTGAAATTGAATTGAATCCGCTTATCAAATTCATAAAGTTGACGTGAAATGTGGTGCCATAGTTGTATGTAACATACATGTATCAATTAAAAATTGAATTTGGGTTTTAGGATACAAATCTAATATCATCATGTCACTTATTTTCTATAATCTAAATTTATGAAGTTTAATACAAACATATTTTTTTATATATACTTATTTATATTTTATGTGTGAATATTGAATTTTGCCATTTGGTTCATTGTTTTCAGAATTAATACTGTGTTGCTTTCTAAGAAAAATAATGTTTGGGTATTGACTAGTCAGTACCCAAAATACTAACCCCATCAATATGAGTGTAGTATGTGACCTTTTTTCTTTTATTTTTTATATTTATCTCATAAATTAGACCACGTGCTACACTCCCATTGGTAGGGTCAGTATTTTGGGTATTGACTGGTATTGTCAAGACCCAAACATTATTATTTCAAGGAATAATGGCAAGCTATGTATTATCCCCAATTTTTCTTTTGTAGGCATATAAATGTGAGTATACTTATAGCACACTTATCCACATCATCACTTTTTGCCATGTAAGCATTATTTAACTCAATTGTATTGTTTTTTCTGACAAAAAGTGATGAGGTAGATAAGTGTGCTATAAGTATACTCACACTTACGTACCTACAGGAGAAAAACTCGCATTATCCCAGATGGAGTGTAATGTTTTTTTAAATATATATATATATATACAGTACATTAGTTTCGGTTATTCATGATTGTGACGTGTGTATCTCATCGATGCCTTGTACATTAGTTTTCTTGTCTGCTCTTTTTTCTCTTTGGCCAAGAACATTGTAACGGAATGCTTGGTTGTGTTTGCTGTTTTGCTAGCAAGCTTGCCTATCATGGTTTACCTGTACAATTTTTTTTTAACTGTTTGGGGTTTTCCTTACTAATGCAGGTGCATTTAAGGTTTTTTAACATGTTTTTCTTTAATTTTTATTCATCCTCCTTTAAAATCAGAATGCAAATCTCCATACTAAATATGAATTTTGTAATTGTGTAGGGAATTTGAAGAAGAGATGTCTTGAAAAATTTCCAAGACTTACGGTGCATCAACGATTCTACAAGTAATTATGAATCCGTTTGGATTGTCTCATAAGAACGATGACTATGAATTCTCTTACTATCACTTTGATTCTGACCATAACGATGATGATTTGAAATGTATTTAGAATTTTGGATTAGTGGTGACCTTGAATTAAAAGGTTAAAATGTTTAAAAACCCTTTTTACTTCTTATTACAATAAATACAGTGACTATTTTCCATTTATAGTAATAAAGCGGTTATTAACCTAAGGGCACAGGTTAACACTACCTTTATTAAAATGTGGTTGTTATGTTGGTAATCGGTATGTACCCTTAGCTCATTAGTTCAAAATTCAAATGAGTTCAAATGAGTTAGGGTGAGTTGAAAGAATGAAATTTAGGGTTTCAAATTTAATAATTTACTTTTTACTTTCTCTAAAATGTCAAGATTAATTTTTAAATATTAATAATTATTTTAAATTAAATTGTTTCTCTTCTAGTTTAAATATATATATATATATATATAATCTCCCTTCAAATCCACTCAAAAAAATCAAATCTGGATATGAAGAATCCTAAATCAAATAAATCGTAACATTTTTTTCCTTCAAAAAAATGCTATGTTTGTTTTATCTATTATTTTCATTGTCTTTGACTCTTCTCTATTGAAAACAACATAATGGCTGAGATTGCCTGTCTGAGTGCATCACTTTGAAGCTTACTCGTGGTGGTTATTATTATTTAGGGTCAATCTTGCCATTTTAGAGATCGTAAAAAGTGAATTATTTAAATTTCAAATTTTTTTATGGTGGGTGTAGGAAGTAAATAGGTGTGGAGAGAATTATTTTGAATGGCAACAAAGCCACCCTTTAAAGAAAAGTGTTTGATCACAGTGACACAGTCCCTCTTTGTATTTTACAAATTACAAATATATGGGGAGAGTTTTCTTTCTGAGAAAGTAAATATTTATTGGTTATGAAATTAACTATTCAAATTGCATACTTAATAAAGTCTTAGTGTTTGATTTTAGAAAGTCTTGAACTCTCGGTAGATTCCTAACTCAATAAAGAGCCATTTTTAAGGAAGTCTCTCGAAGTGTTAACTGTTTATTATCTATAAAAGATACACAAAACTTCTTAAATATAAGGAAAATATAAGGAACCTTATTTGAGATGCTCTTAGTATTTGATTTTGTAAAAACTTAGGCTCTGGGTAGATTTTTAACTCGTTTGATGTTCCATTTTTTTAATTTTTTAATAAAGAAATCCCTAGTAATGCAAGTGTGCAACAAAGATGTTAACTCGTTTGATGTTCCATTTTTTTAATTTTTTAATAAAGAAATCCCCTAGTAATGCAAGGAGTGTATTTTTGTTCACCCACACTAACTAGGGTGAACTATTACCACCCACTCCAGGTGTTGACACGTGTCTCAAACTTAACTCAAAGTCCAAAGTTAACCCAAAGTTAACTTAAAGTTTGGGACACATATCAACACCTGAAATGGGTGGTAATGGTTCACTCTAGTTAATATGGGTGAGCAAAAATACACTCGTAATGCAAGTAAGATGACTCATGAGAAAGAGCAGTAGCACATGAGCCCAGCTAATGAATTGCGTTAGCGTATTAAAAGAGAGTTTAAAAACACAACAAAAAGGGCAGGCCTATCTGTAACTCTATCTAACCTATTTAATTAATTAATTAATTAATATTAAAATTGAGATTCTGCAATTACTTGGCCACGTAATACTATAGGTTTATAGACTTCTCCAGGTCTAGGCACAAGTTACGGTGCATGCACAATCACGTGACAAGTCACCTCTCCATTTGATGCTAATCTGACGCACACCTACTATCACCCCCTCTCCATTGACTCTGATTTTACTCGTCATTCTACCGTTTCTCTGACACCCTCCTCCACTCTTCTCCTGCCACGTTTCTCTTCTTCTCGTTGACATTTTTACTGTTATTTTGTTTACGTCACAGCCTTGTTCTTTTACGTTTGTGCTGCTGTTTCTGTTACTGTACTTAACACTATTTAATATATTTTTATTAATTTAATTTCTCTTTGATCATCATTCAATTTGATGGTACTTGACAACTTTTCATATGGTAAAATATGAGTGTATTTTTGCTCACCCCCTTTCAAGGGGGTAAGCATTACCCCCCTCCCATACACATGACTTGTGTCTATGGAGGAGTAAAATTATCTAAAAATTTACTCCTGTATAACACATGTCATCCATTTAAGAGGGGGGTAATGGTTACCTCCCTTAAAGGGGGTGAGCAAAAGTGTTCTCGTAAAATATTGCCCCTTCACCTACCTATTTATACCCTATTTTTAAATATATAAAATGGGTTGTGTTAAGTGTTAACCTCTAACACATATGTTAACAATTATAAATTTATAATACTAGAAAGAGAGTTTCTCCTTACGATTCACAAATTATCTATTTACAATCCAATTTAATTTTTTTTTATTAATGACAATTTTAACCTAAATTAAAATTACCAAATAAGATAAAAATTCTATGGACATTCCAAACTAATTAAATTATTAAAAAAAAAATTATCTCTCCTAAATCATTAGATTAAATATTACATATTAAATTCTCTCTCCTAAATCTATTATTACCATATTAACACTCTCTCTTAATTACTCCCTCTCTCCATTTTTCAAAAAAAAAAAAAATCATATCTCTATACTTTATTGATCCATATATAAGGTTCCTAAAAATCAAACTTATTCTTAAGTTTTTTATTTATTTTATTTTATTTACTGTTGGAGATAGAAAGTTTTATGTATTGGAGGAGAGAGAATTTAATATGGTAAGTAAAAATTTAAGAGAGATTGTTTAATATGTAATATTTAATCCAATAATTTAGAAGAGATATTTTTTTTTTAGAATAAGAGTGTTAAAAGATAAAAAGGATAATCTTGGAACAAAAGAAAGTGTCTTTAGAATTTTTTATTTTTTTTTTTAATTTAAATTTTAAGGATGAAGTGTCTTTAAAAAAAAATGTAAAAAAAAAAAAAATTGATTGTCAAAAGAAGCTCTCTAATAGAAAACCCAACGCACAATTACTGTATTGATTGTCTTGTCTCTACATATACATTTATAGAGTTTCTTGTAGAGTGGTGTTATTGGCAACCCATTAATGATCTAATAATGCCCCAGTTTTTAAAATTCAAAACTTTATTTGATATATTTCCAAAACTATCCATTTTTATTTATCTTCCAAACTTAACTCACCACATAAATGCTCTCTATATATTTTCCATAAATGCACTCTATATATTAAAAATAATAATAATAATAATAAAATCCTATATATATATAGAGTAATGCTACATTGTCCAAATTTAGTGCCCAAATGATGTGGCAACAATGTAAACCATTCATTTAAATTGTATTAAATTGCATGATTTAAATGAATGGTTTACATTGTTGCCACATCATTTGGGCACCAGATTTAGGCACTAAATTTGGGCAATGCAGCATTACTCATATATATATATATATATATATTAAGTTCTGTACCTTTTTTCCTCCATTTCTTTTACTCTCATCCAACACACTTCATTGTATTTTTTATTTTTTTTCATTCATGTTGTTTATCATACAGGGAAGATAAAAATAAAAAAATAAAAAAATTTATTTGATTATATTATATTCATTAGAGAGCAAAAAAGAAAAAAAAAAAAAAACTTAGTGACTATGAAAAGAAAAAAATAATAATAATACAAGTAACTTTAAACTTACATTTAAATAATGATTGTTTTGAAATTCATGATGTTATCGGTTTCTTCAATAATATAATTTGTATGCAATAAAATAAGCAAATAAAATTAGGGTTTAAAGCATTAAAAAAAAAAAAAAAAATTCCAGATAAACACATTATTCATGGATATGGGGTTTTATTAGAATTTAATTTGATCATATTGTAATAAACGAAATGAAGGGAAAAGAAGAAAGAAGAAAAAAATAATAATAAATAAAATAAAATAAAATAAATAAATAAAAATTAGGGGTGCTGGATTGTGTGCATGAGAGAGCAGTTAGGTTTTTTTTTTTTTTTTTTTTAAATATATATAGAGCATTTATGGAATGAGTTAAATTTGGAAGATAATTAAAAAGGGCAGTTTAGGAAATAAATAAAGTAAATTTTTGAATTTTAAAAACTGGGACATTATTAGATCATTAGTGGGTTACCAATAGCACCACTCTTTCTTGTAATAGTAAATTTATAGTTGTTTAACACTACCCATATAAAATTAGAGAGATTCTACTTAATTACAATTCAAAAGTTATCTATTTACACTCCAATTTAATTTTTTTTTTTTATTATTGACAATTTTAATCTAAATTAAAATTACTAAACAAGACAAAAAAAATTTCTAAAGATACTCCAGACTAATTAAATTATATATAAAAAAAACTCTCCTAAGTCATTTGATTAAATATTACGTATTAAACTCTCTCTCCTAATTATGTTATTACCATATGAACACTCTCTCCATTTTTTTTTTTAAATAAAAATAAAAATCATATCTCCATACTTTCTCGATCAATCTTTGATTAGTTGTAATTGCTATCTTATTAGGTTCAGCCCTTATAGTTGTTCGGAATCCACAAACTATTCCGACTGCCGATCAAAATTTCTTCGAATATGTCCTTGAATTTATTTGAGACGTGAGCAAAACTCATATTGGAGAAGAATATGGTCAATGGGTTCCCTTTATTTGAACTATGTTTCTATTTATAATGCCTATATTGCATTTGCGGGTAAAAGAGTAATTGAACAAACATTGAATAAGACAGTACCTGAAGGTTCACAGGCGGCTGAATATTTATTCCATAAGGGTTTATTCAATCCAATCGTACCACGTAACCCTTTAATCTGTAGCAACAAATGCTAGTCACAATATGAGTTTGAATAAAGCAAATTTAGTCATTAGTAAAGCTGAAGTAAACGAGAGTACTGCTGTGAAAAGATTAAAACCTCGAGCTCGAGGGCACAGTTATTAGATTATTTAATTAATGAATTAATAATTATGAATTATTAATTGATTATTAAATGGAGGTTGTAGGTTCAAACATGACTGAGACATAAAATAATTAGATTATTTTATTCTTAGTTAGGTATAGTATTTAAGTTTAAGTCAACTAGGGTTATGTGGAAGTTAGAATCATACTCTCCCTTGGACACTTAAATACTAATTATCTTTTGAATATATGGAAAGAGAAAATGATATAGTTTGAAAAATATATAGAGATATTTTTTAAATAACTAGATAATATAAACTGATAAGAAATCAGTGAGATTCAATTTGAACCAACTCACGCAAAAAGAAAAGAAGCACAAGAGAGGGTGTGCCGTGTGCGGCTAACTAAAAGATAAAAAAGGAAGAAATTTTTGCTTCTTGTTCTTGACATAGGGTGGCCAAATTCTCCTGGAAACAAAACAAGAGTTGTTTTGTGTTACTTTCTTCTACCTTCGTTCAAGTTCCTCAAAGATCAGGACGTGCCCACACGCAATTATCGGATCACGGGACATAGCGAGGAAGATGTGGTGGTTCAAACGGAATAAAGCTTAAAGAAACGAAGGAGTTGGTGTACAAGGGTAAGATCTGATTCCATTAATACATTTTTATATATTGTATATGGTTTACATATTGCATAAAAATTTCAAAACCTATTTTTCGTTGCGCAACGTAAATCCGAGTTCCTACAGCTACGCCCCTGGGCCAAATAGGCACATTAGAAGTAGGGATGGGCATTGAAGAAATGAGGATGTATATAGATTCCCCCATCACCGGTCCCAATTTCCAAAACCCTTTCCCATTCCTCCCCACCCATCCCCATTTCCCCGTTTTTCTTTTTTCCCTATTCCCCAGTTTCCTTTTTTACTAAAAATTACATATTAAAAAAAAAAATCCATTACAAATACAAATACAAAAGTAGTAAGAATAGAAATAATAAAAAAATATTAAGAATATATATATAGTTTTTCTACTATTAGTTTGTCCTGATATAAAATATATTATGACGAAAAATATGGACCATAAATTATAGAGAAGTTTTGACAAGTGCATACACTTTGAGTCAAAGTATGTAAATCTAATGGTTCACATTATTCGTTCTGATATAAATATATCAGCATGAACTGACAATAGAAAAACTATATATATATATATATACACATACTTTGTAAGTTGAGGTTAAAAAATAGAAAGAATAAAAAATATTAATATATATATATATATATAAGTTTTGGAGAAAATGGGGATGGGGAAACCTCCTCCCATCCCCATTCCTATTTTAATTTTGGGATGATTTTCATCTCCATCCCCATACATTTCCTAATTTTTTTTAAAATTTCCTCCTTAAATAGGGATGGGAAAGTGGAGATTTAGATATCCGAAAATAAATGCCCGTTCCTAATTAGAAGTATCCTATATACAATTATACATATATAATATACATATGTAAGCGCATAGGTGTAAACCGGAAACGAAAAAGTGAAAATGGTATTGTCGGTTTTGTGAGAAAATGTACTTATTTTATAATTTATAGTTTAATTATTAATTATTAATTATTAATTATTAACACAGGAAAAGTATACCTAGAGAGATAGCTGGCATGGGGTTTTGGACAATCAAATCTCAGCTGGCAATTTTCTTTGAGAATCAAATGACACTCCCAGTTTCTGTCGACAAAACATCGTTTATAGGTCCTAAACCACTTATATTAAATTAGATTTGATAAGCAAGTAAGCAACTGTCTGAAAACAGCTTAATTCTGTCTCTTAATATATAACAAAGTCAATAACTATTTTATTATTAGTATGAAGATCGTCTTAGTTGTCCCCATTCTAACCCAAACCCATTTCAATTCATCTCCAAATCTCTATTATCTCCATTGTTGCTACTCGTGATGGAAACACATCTAAGCATCAAGTATTACAATAATAATAGGCTAATTGGCATTGGTGCCCTCTAAACTCTTTTAAAATATGTACCGTAATCCTTACGCATTTTTTTTTTTCATCACTAAACTCCTTAAACTCTCGTTTTTTGACAAACACTTGAGTTTTTTTACCCCCTATTAGGAGTCATCTACAGTCGGTATTTACCAATTTGTAAGAGCTTAAGGGGTTTAGTGACGAAAAAAAAAAAAGTATAGGAGACATAGTACATATTCATAGAAAATTTGAAATTGAACTAATGTATCATCTCATAATATTATTAAGATAATATGTCTATTTTATGATATTTATTGGACATACTATTGTATTTTGGCAGTTCAGTAAAGTTACAAAATTGTATTATGTTACATGTATTACCAAAGTACACGGTACTTATTGTCGGTTACTTATTTTGTTTTATTACTACATTTAATGAGTATTCTTATATTATAAATAGTCTTCTACTAGGGTCTTCTTACATTACATGAGTGTTTTCTTTTTTCATTTTAAATTAAAATTTTTGGATTTAATTTAGAGAGGGATACAATCTAAATCCATAATCTCAATGTCTTGAACAAGAGGTTTATCACTAAAAATGTGTTTGGTATGACTTTTCAATTTGAGCTTATAGAGTAGATTTTTTTGCAGTAGAGCTTCTAAAAAAAAAGGTTTTGATTGTGTAAATTACAAAAAAAAAAATATATATATATATATAAAAAGTGTTGACAATATAATTTTAGAAATAGCTTTTTGGTTAAGTGAATTACAAAAAAAGTGTTGACAATGTATTTATAATGAAAAAGTTATGATGAAATATCTAAAATTTATAAAGGTTAGTTGAGACAATTCATATGTTTTAAAAAAGCTCAAAAAAAAAAAAAAAAAAAAAAAAAAAAAAAAAAAACGTCTTGGAAAAGCCCAAAGTAGACATAAAATGGTTTTTTTAAAGGGTAATTAAGACAATTCATATATTAAAAATGTTGTTTTGAGTTTTGTCAAAAAAAAAAAAAAAAAAAAACTTCAAAATAGTTTCTAACATTAAAAAAACGTTTTTGATCATTTCAAAAGCCATACCAAACATATACTAAATCACCTAAACTTTTTTTATATATGTGCTATAACTACTACTTTGGTAATTGGTACTAAATATATATATATATATATGTTTAAGTCATCGTGCACTGATATAACTTTGTCAGTGTGCAATGATATAATTTTATCAATGTGTTGGATATGAATCATTAGATTTACATATTATGACTCAAAGTGTATGCGCTTGTCAAAATTTCTCTATAATTAGTGATCCACGTACATTGGTACTAATGTAATTATATCAGTGTGCACTGACTAGAACGGGACCGTATATATATTGTGGTTCCAAAAACATGGTCTAAATTACTTTTTTTAATATATATATATATATACAAAATCATATTAAAATTATCATTGAAGAACATGCATGGAAATAGAATTTTAGAAAATAAAAATTGAATGTAGTGAAATGAAAAACAAGGTAAGATGGTAGTATATATTTTATTGAGTACGTGTTTGATGAATGATTAGCTTTTAATTATTTAATTAATTATTCAAAATTTTCTGTCTAGGAACAAAAAGAAGGTAAAAATCCATGAAGCATTGAAGCTGGTGGATCTTTATAACTTTCCCAACCTCATGATGACCATTATCATTTCTATTTTCTAAGTCGAAGCTTTCGTTGTTAAATAATTGAAGCATTTGCAACAAACAAATTAGAAAGAAGACGTGGCAAGAGAGGGAGGTCCACGTGGAATAATATGAGAGAGTGGGGAAGTGGGGCTAGGCAATTGGTAGCATAGAGTGGGGTCAGGGTCTAGACAAAAGTGGGGACAGAGCTTTTATGGTGAGCTGGTAGGGCTGCCTGGTTGGCAGGTTGTCACATGGACACACTCCATGTGTTGTCAAAAAATACTAACCTCAATTCTCATCAAGACATCAACCATTCCATGTGCGTGATCACGCACAATCCACTCGCTGCGTTTCTTTCACGTTCTTCCCTGGCGCGTCACTGTCAGATTTTGTTGCCAACTGATCCTCCTTCTTTTTTCTTTTTAGAACCTCGGCCTATGCAAAACAATATTTAAATATTTAATACTAATAAACGAGTTTTCTTTTTCACGCTTTTTGGCTTCGGTTTCAACTAAATTATTATTATCTAATGATTTAACCCTAATTATTATTCTAATAAAATTGACAATCTAAGCCGTTGATGTGCCCCCACATGATTCCTACTTTCCACATGATATGCTTCAAGTCTTTTGTCTTAAGCATTACATACTAACAATTTTATTTGTTTTTGTTTTTATTTTTTATTTATTTATTTATTTATTTTTTTATAAATTTGAAATCATGTGTAATTACATTTTGTTTTTGCATGAATGAAAGCATTTTATTAAAATAATAATAATAATAATAATAATAATATGTACAAAGGGCAAACACCGCCTCTCCTTTTTAGATATTTTTCTCTCTCTTTTTCTCTGTTTCTTCAGCAGCGGCCACTCTTCTTCACAGTTCCGTCGTCGGCTCTCGCTGTGGCAGCGGGAGCCGGCGGCGACGTCGTCCTCTTGGGCGATCTTCCTCTTCCTCGTGCTTGGCTGGTCCCGGTCAGTTGGGGTCTCTGGAGGCTGCTACGACGGCCCTTTCGTCGCTTGAAAGTCTCTCTTGCGTCACAGGGTGAGTTGTTTTGTCCAAATGACGGCGGCAGCTGTTAGATCGGCCGATCCTCGTGGTTTATGGCCAGATCTGGTGTGATTTGGCGTGAGTTGTCTAGATCGGTGGTCTTCGAGCTTCTCCGACCCCATCCTCTCCGTCGAGACACCACCGGCAGTTGGCTTTGGCGACCTCTTTTCTTTTTCTGATCTTGGTGATTTTGCTTGGTCAGATTTTCTGTTTTGCGGCGCCAGGATAGGGAACCGGTGGAGGTTTGATTGGTATGGTGGTTTGGGGTTTGATTCGGCATCTCCGACGTCTCTACTTGGTCGGCGGCGTCCTGGTGGGTCTTCTCCGGCGGCCTGGTCTCTCCTCCGGATCGGTTTCAGCCCGTTTAGTTGTTTTTCCAGTTGTTTTGTTTCTGTTTGGTTGTATTTGTTTCTGTTTTGTTGTATTCCCACTTCTGTGTGGGCGTTTTTCTCCCGTTGTGGGACTCTGTTCTGGGCTTGTGCTCAATTGACTTTACTTGTGGAGTCCCAGTTATGGTTGTAACCTTGCCCTGGATCTGGTTTACCAGGTTTTCAGGTGCCCTTTCCATAAAAAAAAATAAAATAAAAAAATATGTACAAAATATAATTTTAATCCTTAGATTTATCAAATTGTTGAAATAATTCAATTAAATTGAGAATCCTACAACAAGTGGGTCCCATATGCAAATATAGTAATAAATAAATATATATATAAAAGAAAGAATAAAGTGTTGAATATTAAAATGAAGTTATGAGTCAAAAGGGAACTGAATTCGGGGAGATTTGATATGTATAGGGTTTGTGATGACCAAAAAACCTACTCCACTTTAGAGTCGTAGTTTCTTGAGCTATGAAAGCTTTGAAAAGAATGGATAGGGCAGAGTCGTTCATGTTACAAATTTGTTCAATTTGTCCTCATCATTTGTATTGTTTAAGATGATAAGGTTTGGATTATCACCAACAATTCGTACGCATCACATGAGATAAGACAAATTCGCTTGGAAATTAGGATTTTTGTTCTCCAATTAAGTGGCAAACCTAGTTCAATATTAGTGCTAATTGTTTATATATAAACTTATCTAATTACTTAGCTTAAGAGACCAATAATTGAAGTGTTGTGACAAAATTTTGGATCAAAGTTATATAAAATACACATAGTATCGTTACAAGTCACATATTTTATAAATGATTGTGTTAACATGTGTAATAAAGGCACATGTTAACAAGCAATATATAAAATTACATATTACTAAAAAAACAAAATTTTACATATTCTAAGATTTTGTATTACGACCCTACCCACTATTAAAATATTGTTCGTTTTGACCTAATAGGCCTCATAATTTTTGTTCATGGTAAGGGTTTACATCGCATAAAACGCGTCTTATTAATGAAGGCTAGGTGAAAAACTTTAATGTACTTCTCAATTATTTAGTGACGTGTGGTGACGTGTGGTGCCATAATAACCCCCTCTTGGACTCAACATTCCCACCGACAAGACCTTCCTTAGGTCTCTTATGCATCAATCACACATCTTGTCAAGATTGGCTTTGATACCAATTTGTCTCGACCCAACTCACTAACAATATTGTCTAATTTAACCGAACAAGCCTAACGGTTATGTTCTTAGTATGGTTTCGTCCCATCCAAAATGCACCTTACTATGTGAAAATTTATTGAACCCTTATAAAATAGTACGTATTATCTTTTAAAAGTTAATATTAATATTAATAAACTCGTATTAACTAGTATTAACTAAAAGTTTCAAACAATAGATGAGTGTGACACGAATCAATATGACAACCTTAAATTCATAAAACACAATCTCTTTTAAAAGTTAATATAAATATTAATAAATTCATATTAACCTACTATTTAAAAAACCCGTCATATTTACTAGAAAATGAACGCCTTTTAGCCACTTTAAGAGTCGTTAATTCTTGTTAAGAAAGTAAATTGTCAACACAAATGGACAATTGATGATATCTCTAAGACTAACTATTATTAGCCTTCCATAAATATATTACGTCATTATGTAATTAGCTATATAATGATTAATGTCTCCAACACATAAAAAGTTGAAAAATATATATACACATGTAACGCATCTATCGCCCGCGACTACTACTAGTGACAAAATCTGATTCTCTCTCTATCTCTCACTCAAAAGTACTCAAACGCCGTCGATTGCTTTTTAATCTTTTGCTCGCGAAACGGCACTGTCTTCTGTCGTCTCAGTCCCGGAATCTCAGGAGGCGTAACGGACCTTACAAGAGCAAAGTTTAGACCTTTGAAAAACGGGTGGGTTTTGACGTCCGCAGCCCCGCGTCTTGACCCGAGTCGACTACTAGGGTCCTTGTTCAGCAACCCGGAAATCAAATCACGCGCGTGTAGCTCAAGAAGCGAAGAGGGAGTGTGGGTAGGGAATGTCAAGGGTTTTTTCACAATGTTACGCAGTGTATTTTCATTTGATGGAGCAGCGAATGGTGTACGGCCATAGATCATCTCGTAGATGAAAATCCCAAAGGCCCACCAGTCAACTGCGTTACCATGGGACCTACCGGAGGCAACCTCAGGGGAAACATACTCGTGGGTCCCAACAAACGAGCATGACCGGGCGGTGACCGGTTCGGCAACGAATAGCCGGTTAGGTGTTAGTGTTTGGATCTTTTTGGACCGGAAGAGCCGATTAAACACACAGGAGAAGCGGGTAGTGGTACTACGGTGTGGGTGGGTGTAGGATTGGGTATGTGGGGACGCGGGGTCAGGAGAAGAGGACGGTGATTCTTCAACAGCTGGAATCGCATCTGAGCATAATGAGAGGTCAAAGTCTGAGAGCATGATGTGACCGTCTGATCTCACTAAAACATTTTCAGGTTTCAAGTCTCTGTAGACTATTCCTAGCATGTGAAGGTACTCTAGAGCTACCAAAACTTCAGCTGCGTAAAACCTGAAAAAACATGGAAAATATATATATCTTTAGCCCTTTTCTTTTCTTTTCTTTTTTCTTATCAAACAAACAGCAAAATAGAAAATTTGTGATTTATTTTCTTGCATGACAAGGTAAGGGGTTTTTGTCTGAAAAAGCAAATTCTATCTAGAAAGCGATTCTATTATTCTATTAATAGAAATAATTTCAAATAAGGGAAATTTGCGGCCAAGTCGGTAGAGAGTTAATGAGATTTAATGTGAAAAAATTGGAAATATGAAAAGTGATGTTTAGCAAGTAAATTAACGAAGAAAATGAAAGGTAAAACAAAATTATTGAAGAAGACAATAGGAGAAGATAAAGCAGACAAGATAAGAACAACACAGAGATTGGTAACAGAAGAAAACAAAACACACCCAGATTCAAAAAACATGCAAAAATCCAATAGAAATGATATATCGAAGTTGCAGCTTTATCAATTATAATATTAATTAACAAATAGAGAATTAATTAATCCGCCATGAATGAATTTAAAGTATTTACCTTGCAGAATACAAAGAGAACTTCTTGTGAGGCTGTTTGTGTCTCAAAGAATGCAAATCACCACCAGAACAAAACTCCATAACAACACAAGAGAAATGTGACGCTTCAAATTCAGCATAAAGAGTTGGCAAAAATGGATGGTCAAGTGTTTTCAAGATCTTCTTCTCCATCTCAGCTCTCTGTACTTTGTTTTTCTTCGTCAATGCTTCTTTATCAACCACTTTCATAGCGTACAAACACTGCTCTTGATCATCTCCACACGTTTTACTGCTTTTTGAACTGTTGATGAGCCGGCAGAGGTAAACTGTTCCGATGTCTCCGGCGCCGATGCGGCGGAGAAGCCCGAAATCCCTGAACGTCAGACCTGTTTTCCTGCCGGACGTCGCCGAACGGATTTCAGAGTATGCGAAATCGGAGGACCGGTGGGGCTTGATAGAGAGGTTTTCCGGCGAAGAACGTGAGGTTGGGAGGTCAAAAGAGAGTCGACTGAAACTGCTGCAACTCTCGCTGCTCATCGAACTCGAATTCGTTGTGTCAACACCCAGTTCAGCGTCTGAGTCTATTAACATTTTACGATTCTCACAAAACAAAAAAATTTGAACTTTGCTTCTTTCTTCGAAACAGAGGACGCCGCTTTGTTTTTGTTTGTCGTCAAAAAGTAGAAAACAAGTCGAATCAAAAAATATTTTTTTTTTTTCCTTCAGAGAAAATGTTTGTCTTTTGGAGATCGTAAGCTAAGCGAATCAGATACCTAAAAAACGGAGAAGAAGTGAAGTCAAAAATGGTGAACAGAGAAAAGCGAAGATAATGGAGAAGGCATTTATGGGGATTCAGAGAAATGCTTTGAATGCACCATTTTGAACGTTGCAGGGCTTTATTAGACCTGAAAATTAGGGTTTCTGAGCAAAACACTAGTCCGTACGCAAACCCAGTTTTTTTAAATATATAGAGAGAGAGAGAGAGAGAGAGAGAGAGTTTTGGTGGTTCTCTCTGGTTTGGTTTCAGACTAGAAATTAGAAAATGAGAAGGTGGTTGGGTGTCTATTTATGTTGGCCTAGTACTGTCCTTTCGTTTTGGGTTTTTACTTTTTACTCTGGTTATTTGAGTTCTTACTGTTTTACATCTCAGGTAAAAAATAAAATAAAAAATTGTATCACTGTAGCAGCGTTGATAGTCGATAAATAGGCGTAGTAGTAGGCGTAGAGTAGACTGTTGATTGATGACGTTAAATAGCGGCACGTGTGGTTGTGTTGTCACGTGGCTGAGGTTTGGGCTTTGGAAATCTATACACACCGCGTGTGGTTTCACTGTTTGTTGCAGGATGGTTGAAGCTTTTTGTTAAAAGTGAATTGTTCAAAATGCTCTTAATTACCTCGAAATTCTTTCATAGAAAAGGTCTATCACTTAATTATCATGTTTTGGTCAACCATAATCAGGAGAAACAGAAGCCAAATTATCATTAAAAGCCATCATTAATTATATTTCGATGATAAATGGATTTATAAATATTATAATCTTTTAATATATTTTTTTTATAAAAAATAAAAATGCAAATTTGTAATTTAAGAGAAGTAAGGAGGCAAAAATGTCATTTTGAAAATGTACGAGTAAGATGGATATGGAGGGTATTGAGGAAACGTAGCTCATGTTGTAGCCTTGTAGGCACAAGTTCAGCGGTAAAACTATGAAGAGTGTGCACAGAAATCAAATAATGCGGTCACATTAAAAAGTCAAGGCATCCAGAATTTGCCACCTCTTATTATTATCCTAACCGAACAGTAAATCTCACTATCCGTTTACAATCTCAATGTAGTTTCACCCACGTTTTTAAATTTTATTAAAAAGAAAAAAAATGAATAAACAAAAAATTGAAAATTGAAGAACAATCTCCATGGGAAGTTCAACCAATAGAGATATGTTCCATCGTTGGCGATGGTGATTATGTTCCATTGTCGATGCCTCTCCGTTGTTGGCGGCAATGGACATCCTCTCCATCGTCGGGAGTAATGAAGAGTAAAATCGATAGAAATGGATCTCTATGATCAGTGGAGATCCAAATAGGATCTCATCTATTTATTTTTTTTTCCTTTTTACTTTCTCTTTTTTTTTTTAATTCACTTACGATAGAAATTGATTGGATCTCCAATATTTTTATAATTTTTCATTTTTTTAATTATATTGAATTATTTTTATTTTAGTTATTTATTTATTTTATTATATATATATATATATATATTTTGATTTAAAGGTATAGAGATATTTTTGTCTTTTATGCAATCAAACTTTGATAATAGTTAACTTTTTTTTTTTTTTTTGATGGAAAGATAATAGTTAACTTTCAAGTACATAACTCACGACATTGGAGTTTAATGTCAAATTTTGGGAAAGTTATTTTCACATGTAAAATGGAAAATCTCAGGGATTTTGGTGTAATTTGTCTTTTCTAAATAAATTTTGAATCTTTGATATTAAAAACAAACAAACAAAGATAATTTACATACAATTTAGAAATGAGATGTTAGACCTAGGACTCGGAGGCATAATTTGTAATTTCAGAACTTGTGAGGGTCATGACATTCACAAAAGATGAATAGTGGATTTTATCTAAAAATACGGAATAAATGTAGAAAACAGCTATTTATCTTCTTCTTCTTCTTCTTCTTTTTTTTTTTTTTTTTTTTTTTTTTTTTTTTGACATTATTTATTAATTTGGGACCAGGTATTTTTTTGAAAACTTTCAACATTGGTAAGATTCGAGCCGCTAACCTAGGAGTCATTTACCTAAACATCAAACTCGTCCATCTATCAGTTGAGATATACCCCTATTGGCAAAACAGCTATTTATCTAAGATAACATCAATCGATACTTTTAAAAATAACAATAGTGTCAATCACCAATATGATTTCAAATTTAAAACCCATAATGACAAAAAGGAATACAGTGAGTGATAGCAAGAAAACTCAACCGATTGAAAAGTTAAATATTTTATTGAATAATCTAACTAAAAACAAATTATAATCCCCTTATTAATTTATACTAAAAAATAAAGGAGAGCGTTTCTACTGATTTAGGTTGCGTTTGATTTTTTATCTGAATATTGAACAATGTTGAACTGTACCGAATGATGACTGAAAACTTACAAATATATGAAAATAAATAATTTTATATGTATACATTTCAACTACTATTTGTTATATATTTATATTTTAATATATAAACGTGGACTAATTTATTTTATTTATTTATTCTTTAATCTATTAATATTTTTGTTTTTTATTTATTTTTTATCTATGTTTGTCATATTGAATCTTGAGAGACTATGAAAATAAATTAATAATAAATGGTGAAGAAGGTGTGGGGAATTGCAAAGATATATTAATGTTGTGATGTTGTCTTTACTTCTATTAACAAAGTATCTCCTCTTCTATTGTTTTTCTCTTTCCCTAGAGAAAAATCTAAAGATAAAAGATAGTAGAAGTTTAATTTTTTTTCCCCAATTGCAATTGCAACAGATGAATTTATATTATTTTGGTGTAAAAGTAATTTTTTTATAGTCAATAATTTGTTTAAAGAAAAAATGGGTGTGGGGAGACATTTCATGGGTGGCAGTATAGTCACCCAAAAAAATTAATATGGATAGGGTTGTGGGAGAAGACAATTGGAAATTTATTAAATTAGTGAGGATAGTTTTGGAAGTATAAAATTGATATCAATCATGTTATTTTTTGGTTGAGTGAAAAGAGAAAAAATTTCTCTTTTATAAATAAGTGATTTTAAGAGTTGTTTAAGTGATTTTATCACTTAAAAAATCAAACAAAACAACTTAAAATGAAACACATTAAGTGCTATTAAATGTTAAGTGGAAAAATCAAACAGACCCCCAGACTATCCGACCATTACTATTGAGTCAGTAACGTAAACTAAAACTAACAAGATAATACAGAGCGAATGAATTTACTTCACAGGGGAAAATAAAATTGTAAGATGGAATAATCTCTACATATGGATAACTGATGCACCCCTACGGTTGTCTTTGACATAGAGGAAATGAAATTGTACGAAAGAGGTCCACATAAGAAGCAAAAACGGTAAGTTTCATGGGTAATAAGTAGCAAGAACAAAAATTACATTGTTTTTGATACAGTAAAATCTTGAAATGAGGATCGGAGATACCACGTACAAGTGTACAACGTAACAGAGGCTATCAGCCAAATATGCTGCTCTAGTTTCTCTAGATTCCTCAAACAGGCACAGATATATTTGATTTTTACACGGAACTTTTAACCTAAAAACACTACTGCATGCTTCGATCACTCATCACTGCGATATATGGGTCCAGTTCTACTTGATCCATCTTTTAACTCTTTTAAAGAGAGAAACTTGTATGGATTGTCTCATTGACGTGATAATGGAATCCTCCAATGAATGTGTGCCACATATATATTGGAGAATAAATATATTTTAAAGTCTCATATGGCACACGTTCATTGAACGGTCCCATTACCATATCAATGAGACCTTCCCATTCAAGTTTTTCTCCTTTTCAAATAATGAGACACACTCCGTCGATGACCAAATCCCAAGTTGATACAATAACCTACTACTTATAAAATATATCAATAATTGCATAGCCAAGTACAAACACTGTAACCATCGATAGGTTGATTTTAATTGGTTGTAAGGGATTTAATTGGCCACTATACATGAGCTCTGTAGACTGTAGTTGCAGCGGCAGTTATGGTGGATAGTTATTATTATTATTATTATTTTTTAATTTTCAAAATTTTAATTTTTGCAAACCATTGGATCTAACCTATAATTTATGTATAGTAGTTGAACCGATGTTGGTGAGACTGGAAAACTCACGCCATTAACATACTGTGTTGGGTAAAAATGGTTTTCAAAAATCGAAAACAATGTAAATACATTTGATATCATTTTTTATTATAAGTAAAATAGTTGTTTGGAGGGAAAAGTTATGGTTTGTTTTGAAAATTAATAAACTATCGTTTTTAACTTTTTAGTTATAAATTTATAAACATTGCTTTTTTTTTTTCGGAAACGACTTTTTGAAAATAGGTAAATAAACAACTTTTACAACTTAATTTTTTTTTTTTTAAAGTAAGAAACTATTTTTAAAAACGAATCCAAAGAACACCTAAGATGGTGTTTGGTTTCATTTTTACAACTCTGAAGTTGTTTGGTTAATCATTTTGTAAAATTATTTTTGAAAAACAAAAAACAATTTTTTAAAAGTTATAACTAAAAAGTTAAAAACAACTTTTTATTGTTTTTCACCATTTTCAAAACCAGTTTTTTTAAAACAAACCACAATTTTTTCCAACTTTACCTATTTCAAAAACATTACCAAATACATTTATATCGTTTTCCATTTTTAAAAACTACTTTTAGAAAATATTACCAAACATGTTTGTATTTTTAAAAACATCATTTTTAAAACATGATTTTTATTTTTAAAAATAGCTTTCAAAAACATCATTTTAAAAACGATATCAAAAGCGCCTTAAATGTTTCTCTTTTCTTTCTTTATTTTGCAAATCTTCTCGTTGGATTGTCTGAAATTGAGAAAGTATTTTTTTTTTTAAAAAAAAAGATTTAAATTTTAAATTTTAGGGCTTTCAAAAATATGAAAATAACCATTTTGCAAATTACATGCAGTATTGAATTAAGGGTCAAAAACTATAATCGAGGGACAATGATTAAATGTGCCATAGTGCATAAGAACAATTTTTTTTTTAAAAAAATAAACAATTTAAATAGTTTACGGATATAGTTGAAGATAATAGCGGGATGAAAACTATGGTCACTACAAAATTGAAATTTCAAGTGCGAGTTACCTTCTCCAAATTTTTTTTAAATAAAAAATTAATATTAATTCTTTTAATATATTAATGACCAACTTTGTATATATTAAAAGAATAAATATAACTTCTTCTTTTTTTTTAATTAAAGGGCACATACTAACATGTTTCACAAATTATAATTAAGGGGAGCGGTGTCTAAAATACAATAAAGATGCTAAAATTATAAATAAAAATAAAAAGTTAAGCAAGATTTGATGGAGCTCGACCCCATATGACTTAGAATGTAACTCCATCCTTGTACGGATCATGTCTAAAAGTTGTTCAAAAATAAGGTAAAGGCTTTGCAAAATCTTTTGTTAAAGAATTGTTTTAGGCCAAATTATATATTTTCATTCAGGTAGGCCTCTTCAATTTTTTTATTTTATTTTATTTTTAATGCAATTTTTGAAGAAACAAAGGGACCAAATAATAACTTGAAGATAACAAAATTGATGTTGACCCAATAATAAATTTCTCGTACCCGCATCAATGGATTCTAAATTCTAATCATGTTCACTTCATAATTCTTAAATTTGTAAAAAATAAAATAAAAATTGTTTAAATAAATAAAAGTATGGAGACAAATTAAAGATGATGGGACATAATGCCTTGGTTCAAAAAAAATAATTGCAAATAACAAATGATAGCCAACAGAAAACATATAAACCTGCAATCACTGAGAACTTTTTTTTGGGATTTTTGTGGAAGAAGAGAATTCGAACCCACAACTTCGTAGAGTATACCACTTAATCAATTCCATCTTATCTGTAATCACAAGAAATGCAAATGGATACAAGTTACAACTATTCTTAATAAAGTGGTTGGGTACTTCCCTCTTCATTTATGTGATACGAGTTTGAAATTAAATCATAAATTGTAGGTAAACACTTCCTCTGTAGAGAGAGTTGCATTCCAAACCGTGCCTGTAGTTGTTGATACCGTTAAGTGAACAAAACTCCCATCTTCAACAAGGACCTTCTCAAGCCAAACTAGAGGCTCGAGAATCGAAAGAGCTAACCGAGCAAGCTAATGAGCTATAGAGTTGGCACCAATGTGATAATGTGAACAAAGATCACAGAACCCACCCCTGTCTGCCCCATTTGCCTCTGCCTTTGGTCACACTTTCCCTGTATAATAATGTTCAAACCAAATGTAATATTATTTAAAGTAATTTAAATATATTATATGATTGACATAATACTGTATATTAATACTTGTTTTTGAAGATTATCTAAAGATGTTTCATAAATTAAAAGTGAAATTAATTAATAGTTTTTTTTTTTAATTATTTAGATAAAAAAAAAATTCAGATATGATTTATTCAACATATGAAATGGAGTTATTGTATATAAATTGAGTTGATAAAGAAGAGTATGTTTGGTGGTGAAAGGAAAGTAGGTAGGAAAAAATAGACAGAATAGATTGATATTAAAATCCACATGGACAAATAAAACAGGCAAGGCATGACATGTCAGCAGGTCCGCAAACAAAACACACAAGCAGTTGAATCAATCATCTACTTAAGTGGGTCCGACCTCATCTATCTCTTCTGCTGGTCCCACTCTTCTGACTAACAAAGTAACAAGTCCTGGTAGTCTGGTACGTTTGTTTTTTGGACGATTTCATATTACTTTTGGACACGTACCATTCATCTGATGGGCGGGCCCAGCCAAGGTCGGGGCGGGTGTCGGGTGTCGGGCTGCTGGGACCAAACTCGGTGCAGTTCAACTTCAAAGGGTCAACAATAAGTCGTACTAGAGGGAGTGAGTTGGTGGAATATAAGGAAGCCATATTTAATAGATAAATATTTTGATACAATTAAAAGTATAACAAGATATACATTTTAAATATAATTAATTATTTATATTACACTAATATGATTTGAATGTATAATTAAGTGATATAAATTTATATTACATGATATGAATTGAAGGGATAGAATAAGTTCGATGTAATCAGGATGTGACATAAAGGAGAAGAAGCAAACTTTTACTAATTAATTTGCATGGACAAATGCATATGCTATGTTTCTTATCTGATCATATTTTTATCATAAGATACTAGTCAAACCGTCTCTCTGAATGACATGAAACTAGAATATTTAATGTAGCAACTACAATACCGTGTCAATCATGGTGAATATATATATATATATATTTTTTAATTTATCATGATACTTTTCTAAAAATTTACCTAAGTTTGTTAAAACCTCCCGTGTAAGAGAGGTCACCGATGAAAAATATAAATATAAATCTTATTTGTATTTGTATTTTAAAACTCAAGTGGGATTATATATAATTATCCTTAAATTTTAATGAAAATTTAAACTATCTTATGAACAAAATAAATATAATTTTTTTTGATGAAATTTAGAATATCTATTGCATTTTTCTACAAATATATGACTCATATTGACATGTGAAATGTATAAGAAATTCTCGTGATAGAATATCTATATTATGATAAAATTGAAACATTGTAAAGTTTTAACCGTTCCATGTGTCTGATAAGATGTATCGGATAAATAAAAATTGTTTCATTATACTACACAAAACAACATTATTACGTGAAAAACAACTGAACAGTAATAAAAACAAATCTTATTAATAAATTGTATCTAATAATTGAGATTTGACTGTCTAATAATTTGATTAAACTCCACACTTTCCCACTAAAGAATGACTATTAATAATATGAAATTATTGGGAGTTCATTTTTATTCACCCCTTATTTACCCCCCTCTCAAATAGATGACATGTGTCGATGAAGGGATAAATTTATCCAAACATAATTACCTATTTACCCTCCATAGACACATATCATCTATTTGGGAGGGGGGTAATGGTTACCTCCCTTGATGTTCTCAATTATTGGGCATGCATACAATTAATTGGTTCTATTTTGTTTACTTTCTCAATTTTTTAAAATTGTCATTTGAGGACCAAAAAGAATATGCTATAAATGAGATTTAGATAAATAACTAATTACAACACCGACCAATCATGTCAGTTGTCACGTTGGTATTCATATAAAAACAGACACCCAATAATTTTTGTATGAATTACAATCAACCAGATAATAGTGGGGGGCCTGGGGGCAGAGACAAACTCAACTGTAGTTTGATTTGATTTGATTTCATAAATTTTCTAAACCATTAAATTTGGTGATTAATTAAATCAGTAGTAATAAAACACATGTAATTAAATCAGTGGCCGGCCTAAAATTGATAATCTCACTTTGAGAGATCTTGTGGGGGCCAGAGTTTTGAAACAGGTTGTTGTTTGATGTTTGTTTTGATGGTTGTTTGTGTTCAATCAGAATCGAGTAATGAAGAAGTCACACAAACAATAATTTATTGAGACAAAAAAATATCAAAAGACGAAGCATCAAATGCTTTACATGTGAAGCCTGACTCCATACTCGGTTTCTTCTGATTCCATTATTGGATGCTCACGTTTTAACGGTTTGTGTGTTTCAGATACAAGAGTGTAACGGTCATAAACGGTAATGTTTGTGTAATTTGTTGTGAAGAATGAATTTGTTTTTTATTATAATGATAAATTGTAGAAAATTATATCCAGATAATGTAACACGTAAGTTGTAATCACTAAGTTAATAACAAGAAAATGTAGTGGATGATGTGTTCATTACAACTCATTTGCCATGATATTTGAGTACGATGATAATGAAACATTTTTTTATTAAAAGATCGTTGAAAATGTATTCAAGCATCTAAAATCGTGGATAAATGTTACGGGGGGTTCGATTCATAATCTAAAATACAATACTTTTTGGTTTTTGAGAACATGCAATACACAAAATTTGAATAATAGTGAAATTCTCTTCTCTGAAAGTCCATATTTCCATCCATATCAAGTTGCATTGTGGATTATATAGATTGTTCGATTAATTAATGAGTTCAGACAACTGAAAAAATCATTATCAAGTAAGTTGTGAACATTTTTTAAAATTTTAAGTAGTTTGTGACCTTTATAGAAGTGATCAAATTAGTCCCTAGCATTTTGAGTTGAGTCAAATTGATCTATCTAACTAACAAATGTTAGTCAAACTTAACAAAATGAATGGTAAAATAGTGCTAGTTACATAACATTGATTCATTAGCACATGTTGTTGAAGTATTTTTTGAAAGTTCGTTCTCAGGGAAAGGAAATCGAAAGGCTAAAAGAAACTAGTTAACTAGTATTGAACTAAACTACGTGCAAGAAAATGTAAGGAGTTGTGAATTGAAAACTAAGAAAGCAATTAAATTAACTAAATTAGGAAAATGGCAAGGAAAAGATGGCAATGAAAATGGTGGGGAAAACACTAGGTAATTGATGCAACCTTTCTCAAACCACTCAATGCACTAAACTAGTCTCATTAAGCACTTCAATCAAATTTTAGGGTTTGTTTTTAATATGTTAAAATTAAGATTTAGGGTTCTTCCCATTACTCATACAAGGCCATGTGACAAGCAATAGTTAAAACCTTTGTTTTACACAAAACTCTAAGCCAAGTTAAAATACCAAGGCCATGCATACATCAACTTTCACATTTACTAGGCTTATGATTGAGATTCAAGTGGAAGGACCATTCACACCTAAACCCAATCTCATGAATAATCTAAACTACCCACTCACATCAATTGAGGCTACAAAATAATATGAAAAAGTAGAATAGAACAATTAATTTAATAAACGAGACTAAAACTAAATTGCTTAAAGAAAAATAGATTAATTCATTACATAGAGTTGTTCCAATAAGGTTACATCAATCCCATAGATATACGTTTAGTTACACATTATAATGAAAATTAAAGAGAAAATAGATAAGGTAAGAAGAAACCTAAGTGATGTCCAAGAGAATCTTCCTTTTCTTCAAGCTTGGTCCACCTTATTCTCTCTCCAATAAAGCTCTTGATGTGCAATAATGGTGGGTTTGGAGATGTGTGGTGTGGAAGGTGAGAGTGGTGAGGTAGAGTGGGGTTGGGTGGTTTGAGAGCCACCCTTGGCTAGTATAGCCCAAAATTAGGGTTCAAAGGGGTTTAAATAGGCTTTAGAGGCTAAGTTAAGTCTTTAACTAATAAGAAAATTGACTTCTTTGAGAATACTTGCCTTTTTGGAATTCTATTTCTTTCCTAATCTATTAAAATTGAATCTTCTTGATGTAAGACAAGGATCATGTGTCAACTTGCTGCCTAAGACTCCTACACACATCTAAGAAGGTAATATTTCCTGTTCCGATAACTTACAAAACAAATCTCGTCACTATTCACGGAATTATGACTGATATGACCATTGGGTACTAAAACGAGCATAACCTCTTCTTGGAATACAGAAATTACGATCCAATAAGTGCACCAGAAACTAGACGTTCGAGGCTTTCCAAAAATAGGTTTCACGTAATCCAGTTCAATCTAAGGAGGGAGATATGGTCCCCGAAACTTGAGTGTTCTGTACTGTCTAGAATTCGTCTTTCCGCTGTTTGTGATGCTGTACGTGTGCCGTGTCCTATCCCACGATAAATCTCTGGAAACGACTGTGATTTGAGCCACGGTTTGGACTTCTTCTTGGGACGTAGTCTAAGCCGCAGAAACTCATTGAAAAACTTTGCGGTTGACGCCGCGGTTTGTGCTTCAATGCCCGGGGAGCGGTCTATGACGCGGTCCCTTTCAATTTTGCTCTTTTTCTCCATCTTTTGACTTTTTATCTTCAAAAATAAGATCTAACACCACTTGTAAGGAATATGACCTATACATGCTCAATAAACACATAAAAAAAAAAAAAAAAATACTATTTTCATCCAAGAACAAAGCATAAATACTAGGAAATGGGAGCCTAAAACATGTATAAAAATGGATCGATTACATATACACGCTAGTAGATTGACACATGTCTTTTTTTTTTAAACATGTAAATTATTATAATTTTTACATTAATTGTATAAACAAGTAAATTTTAACAAATTAAAAAAAGTAAAAAAAAAAAAAAAAAGAAGAGAAAAAAGCCCGAACTAGATCGCGAAGGAGTAGTGCTTCTGCGAAATGTTCTTCCACCGGTCTCTAGGTTTTTTTTTTTGAATAAATAAATTAATATTTTTAATCTTTTTTGAGTTAATATTATTTAATTAATAATAATTTTATGTAAAAAATATTAACATAAAAATAATATCTTACATGATTTATCGGTTTTTTTTATTTTTTTTATTTTTTATTTTTTTTTATAGTTATATATATATATTTTGTAATTGTTAAAAAAAAAAAAATACGTTGCATCATATATTTCTAAGTGTTTTTTAAATTTTTTTTTTTTTATTGGTGGTGATGGGTAAATTAGGGGCATTTAGGTACTTTCAAAATTTCAGTTGAAGTCAAAGTGTTGAATTAATGGTCATAGGGACTAATTTGGCCACTTATGAAAAGTTAAGGATCAATTTGACAGTTTTAGAAACGTTAGGGACCAATTTAGTCAAAATAGAAAAGTCTCAAGCTACTTGAGTTTTCATCACTAATCACCCTTGCGACTATAAAAATTAGGGAAATTACCAAATAAGTCCCATACTTTAAAAAATAAAATTTCAAATAGTTTATGATTTTTATAAAAGTCACCATATTGGTCCCTAACATTTGAAATTCTGTCAATTTCGTCCTTCACTTAAATTTTCTCTAGTCAAACTTATCGTTCTAGGGATATTTTAGTCTTTTTAACTTTTGTACATAAATATATAAATAAAAATCCTTTTAAATAATTAAAAAACATTTTAAAAAAATCCACCTCCTTAAAGTTTCACAAAAGTTAGCAAAAAAATTAATAATAAATAATCCTAAATCCTAATCTAATGATGAACAATTAAAACTGAAAGATCAAAAACAATATGATGTTGATTCTATGGTAAACCCCTCACACTTAGAGATTGTGGCCTTGTGGGTTCAAGTCATACTCCCTTTCCCAATAATTAAAAAAAAAAAAAAAAAACCCGAAAGATAACAATATTCAATATATAATAAGAATTGATTATGCTTTTCCAGATTGAATGCATATCATACTTGCTTCATAAATTATACATATAAATATATAATATAAGTTAGTAAAAATTAAATATATATTAGGAGAGAGATGAGAAATATATTATATTTATATTTTATATAATAAAATGCAATTAAAAGCAACAATAATATATAGCAAGGAAGTATCGTAAGAGATATGAAACGAAAGCAGTTTGCCATATTCCCGGTGCATTGTTAGGCCGACAAACATACAAAATATGTCAAGACAGAGACAAACTCTTTTTCAACATTTTTTTATATTATTATTAATAAAACAAGTTCTAATCTCATCTAATTTAAAATATTTGTACAGATTTACTATACAAATATGAACATAATGACCGTATCAAGTAAACCCAAAAATAGAAATTAAAAAAAAAATTAAAGGGAATCCGAGTGACCACCTTTTTCTTTTCTTGGTACTACCAATTATATATGCTGGGGGCTTTATGTTTCCATGTCTGGTTGGTTTTTTAGTACAATAATTAGTGGTTTCTCATTTAGATTCTGTCATCCCGTAATTAATTAATAATTTAATCCTCCTAGTTGTTCAAATCAAATAATTCTTATAATGATTTGGCTTGATCAAGAATTGTCAACCGTGAGGAGATACGTTGATCATGCAATTTTTTCGAGGTAAAAAATTATAGATTAAAATGAAGTTTTTCAAACGTATGTGACCAAGCCAACAGTCAAGAGATTTGTAGGTCTCTTTAGGACAGTCAATTTCGAGACAAATCCTGGTTATGATCATAGCATAATCATGTCAAGAAGATTATATTTCACATCTAGATTTGTATCTGTAATGATCTTGTTGAGGATTTTGTATAGGTTTTTGTTTTATTTATTACAACTTATTACAAGTAAGATTCCCATTTTGATTTTGTTGTTTCCTTTAATTTAATGAATAACATTGATGGAGAAAGAATGCGTTTGAGCCTTTGAGGATAGTTGCAATTTTTTTTTAACAAAATTTCATTTCAATGGTTAGATACTTGCAAATTACAATAACTAAAACATGATTTTGATAACAAACTTGTTTTTTTTTTTTTTTTTTTAATTTCTTTTATTGTTAGATGGTGAGGTTTTCGAAATCTCACTAGATTAGACTCTATATAACTTTTAAGAAGAGCTCAACTTAATTTCCTAATGCACTTAGTAGTGCATAGCCTGAAATGGTTTATGCTGATCAGGGATGAAATCAGGATTGAAAATCAAGATGGGTTATAATTTTTTTTTTTTTTTTTTTTGAACTGAACATCGACTTCACCTAGTTAAGTTATAGTCAGATGTCCCCATAAATGTACATTCTGGATATTATTTTATTAATTTGATTCATTAGAAATATACTAATATAACGTTCTGAAAAGTTTAATGAAATTCATTTAACAATATTATTACTTTATCTCATTAACTAAAAATTATAGTAACCCTAAAATTTCAAAACAAAATAAAATATTTAAAGCTATAATATTCACTCAAACATATATAATTTGAAGACTAATTGTTGATGTTAATAAAAAAGATTGAGCCAAATTTGAGCAATTCTAAGTTTAGATCAAGACTTGAACCCACAAGATCATTCTAAGTTGGCATCGTTTGAGCAATTATCTCAACCCTCGATGTCTTGGATTTCTTCCTTAGGTGAACCTTTAGATCGATTGTTTACCTTATAAATTAACACAAGTGAAAGAGTTACAACTTCCTTAATCAAATGCATCAAGAACAATATTAATAATTAAAGATCATATAACTTATATAGTCAATTCTTCTATTTAACACATTTATATTTTAGAGTAGCAAATCAGTCGTATAATGATTTAAATTTCATGATAAACAATGGTATATATATATATATGTGATAATGAGCTCCCAAATTCCCAATTCTTGTGTTTGAAATTACAACTCGACAAAGGGTCATTAATAAATGCATAGATTCTTTCTTTGAAGATCAAGAAGAAGTTTAGTCAATTTGCTAATTTTATTGTATTTGTGTCTCTCAAAAGTCATTGTCTTGATTCAACTACAAGTAATGTGCTTTGACTGTGATTTCATCTCGGACAAATAAGAAGGTATCACTATGTCTATGAAATTATTTATAAAGATATTCCAGTACACAATCTAGAAGCATGGAAAACGACTACATCTTTCACATCTTATATGTAATTATTAAGCCATTGCCAATGATTCTTTGCATCATACAAAATCTGATCAATTTAATGTCATGTCTACATGTTGATAGAATCAAATAATTTTTCTTTTATATATGAATTGTTTTCACTCTTTTCATTCAAACATTATGAAGTAAACCCAAAATTTATTTTTCAAGTTTTTACCATTTGAATGCAAATCACCTCTTAGGTGACCGTCCATCTCCTTCTCTTAGTGGTGGAAGGTTTGAGTCATACAATTCACATTTTATAAATATGTATTAGAAGTTTTCTCTTGTGTTGTGAGAGTAGATATATCAGACAAGATGAAATTGGTTAATAGGTAAAACCCCTCACACCTACACCACGAGATCGTGGATTCGAGTCCTTCCCCTCTCTAAAAATACCCAAATTCATGTAATTTTTTTTTAAAAAAAATAGATATATCGACAAGTCCGGCCCGATAAATCCTTGATCCAATCCTTTTGTGACAGAATTTCTTTATAAGTAATACCTTAAAAAGTTTTTATCATTTGGAAAAAAACGATTATAGGAAAGGCAGGTTAATGAAACAAGCTGATTTTACAAAATTTACCGAATACCTTTTTAATAACAACTCATTTGCTACATCATTTGAGTTGTATAGTATTACTCTAATTAATATTGTTACTAAAATTTAAAAATTATCAAAGGTAAAAGAGAAGAAGCCAGCTTCGGTTACTGTCTTGGCCCAAATTAAGTCGACGATTATAAGTAGGGAGTGGGCCTTCTGTATAAAGAGGTAGTTCAGGCCTATAAAGTTTAAAAGCCTAAAGCGTGGTGATATTTATATCCTTCTAAAACTGTATCGAGTAATTGCAATAAACCCTCAAGCCTTGCCCTTTTTGCCATCCCTACATACAGTTTGTTTAAAATATATAAACTGTATTTATTGGAGTTTTAAATATATAAATTTTTTGTCCATCCCAAATTTATATATTTAAAATTTAAATTATTAATATTTTAATTCAAAAATATAATAATTTTTAATAACTATTTTACTTTTTGTTTTTGAATTTTTAACTAACTAAATCAAGGAAAAATAATAATAAACAAAAACAAAAACCCAAATCAATTGAGTCTGCAAATTAATTCCGGAGATAAATATCAATCATTTTGCCATGATCACACGTTGAGTTTATGTGATTTGAGTCAAAGGAAAGAGCCCAACACTCACAAAAGAATATGGGTTGCATGAGGAATTGGAAGATTCCTCTCATCTACCGGGAATCTGGGATGATTGCAGTAAAGTGATATCGAATTGGCACCTTCAATACGTCCGGTTTATGTGATGGATGCTGAGATATTTTGAAGGCAAAATCAATAGTAAGAGAATCCATATGTACAGTCCTTCTCTGTCAAAGACTAAAGAGGTCTGACTCCTCCCATTTCCCATATATGGTATCTATATTGTATTATATTTTATAATTTTTTTATTTAAAATATTTTTTAAAATTAAAAAAAAAAGGACATATTTGGCAATGTGTGGAGTGTGATTACAAGATTTCATGTCTTAAAAATATTTAAAGGGGGTGTACATACAAAAAGAGGTGCACATACGGTTTTTGAGAAGTGCAAATATCGTTATTAAAACCTAAACATGAACTTCACTGATAAAATATCCAAAGCCCAATAACTATATTGTTGTTTTTTTAAAAAATAAAATAAAATCTGACATCATACCTTGTCGGCCGAAATCTGCCCAGATCAAGAATTATGCTTGTTTGGATTGCCTTTTACACCAATGTGCTTTTAAAAAAAATTTAGTCTTACCAAAAAAAAAAAAAAAAATTTTAGATGGTTATCAAACAATATAAAATAGAGGAATAAAACAACACGAAATTAAAAAAAAAAAAAAAAAATGGTATATTCAAATTCGAACTCTCGGGAAATTTTCTATATAAATGTGAAAAGCAATCCAAAGTAAGTGCAAGTAGTCACTTGTTCAATTGATCATCTATTCTACAATAGTCAATGAGATTCCTTTATTTGGCATTTATCGTTTTATTGGGAGCTCATTGGGTTCCACAAGCCATGGCCCCTCGTACTCTTCAGGATGTATCCATATACTGTATACCCAGATAGTCAAAACCCAGGTGGCATTAATCTGTTTTTCCCGGGTGCATACCCGGATTGTCAAAACCCGGGTAACCAGCTGGCCGGGTAACTCTTCAGTCACCTTTTCGTTTCTCTCTATCCTACATGTTTGATTCAATTGGATATTTATAATTTCTCTGTTTTCCAACCATCAATGAATGAAACTGGTGGTGAAATATCACACAAATATGTAACAACTTTAAAGGCAAGATAGCAAGACAATAACAAAAAAGTCTAAGCTTGTAACAAGTATTTGTCGTAATAATCGAAGGCAAGGCTTCATTTTATAACAACAAAACAACATGAATGTAATGTAATGAATCAAAATTTGCATTTGCTACAGAGTGTATAACAAACAATTGCACAGTCAGAGGCCACAAAATCAAAATCATTCCTGCACATCCTCAAGCAGTGAGGCCACAAAATCATCTTCCGAATCACATGAATATAGAGAGACTGTAACATCATCTTCCTGCATAGAGTAGTTCACATCCTTCTGCACATTGTTCACATCCTTCCGTACATCGTTCAGTTTCTGCAGCACTTTGTCTCTCATCTTCTCCAACATACTCCTCACCTCCATCAACTCCTCTACACTCTCACAGCTCCTCATCCTCTCCTCCAATCCTGAAAACATCCCATCCAGATCACTATCACTTCCAACACCTGCCTCGTCCTCACTTCCGCCTTCCCCTCCACCACCACCGTTCATCATGTCATCAATCTTGTCACCCTGCATGAATTTCTCGATTACTGTATCAAAACAGGGCGAGCCGTGCACGTAAGGCTTGCCGGCAGGAGAGAAAACCAGAATGGCGACCTGGGAGCCGGTTTTCCCAGCATATTCGCCAGCTTTCTTGAAGAGACCTTGGCGTCTCTTTGAAAAGGTCACCATTCTCGCACTGTCTTTTTCGATCTTCTTTATCTCTATCTTCTTCTTCCCAGTACCCATCATTCACTGAAGAAAGAACAAATTAATCAATATATATATATTTAGAACGAGGGTTTCAGTTTTTTTGACCGTTGAAAATTTTTGACCCAAATTATGAATTCGATCACAGATTACCTTGAAATTAGAAACCCTAAAAGCTGAATCCGGTTGTTCTTCGAGAACCAGTGACTGCAGGAAGGTTTATCTCAGTGAATTTTCACTGAATAAAGAACAAATTAATCAAAATAAAATAAAATTAGCGACTAGGGTTTCAGTTTTTTTGACCGTTGAAATTTTTTTATCCAAATTTTGAATTTGATCACCAAAAAAACAGATTTACCTTGAAATTAGAAACCCTAAATCCGGTTGTTCTTCGAGAACCAGTGGTTTCCAGAAGGTTGACGACCGCCGACGAAAAATAACTGAAATTGCAGAAAAACTGCGGTGAATTCAGGGGATTTCCTCCGAAATTAATTCGAAAACCAGAAAATTTTGATCTTTATTTGGTTTCTTGGAGAGAGTAAATCTTGATCAAGAGAAAATTAATAAGAAAATTGCAACTACGTTTTTTTTTTGTTTTTTTTTGTTTTTTTTTTTTGTTTGAGACCGTTGAAAAACCGTGGTTTCTTTGAAAAGTTCGAAATTTTGATGACAGAAATAACAACAGATTATACCTTGAACAACAGTGAAAAACGCTAAAAGCCCGATAACCCGAATTCAATTCGCTCAAGGGAGGTTAATCCAACGAAAACGATGATGGTCGATCACCGTCGACGGAATTGATCAGCTGTACCCACTTCGGAAATGGACGGAAATTGCGCTGATACTGCTTCGAAATCTGGGGATTTGATCGGATCACAAAGAAAATTTTAAGCGAGAAACTAATCTGAGAAGAGCAAATTTTGTTGTTTTTTTGGTATCTTGGAGATTTCAAGAAACAGCGCGAAATCCAGAGACTAGACAGAAAAGAAAGCGCGCAAGTATATAATTATGCCCTATATGGAACTATCGGTCCTTAAACGGCGTCGAATTATTATTATTATTATATAGTTTTTTTTTTTTTTTTTTTTGAATTACAACAACTACCAAGATCTAACGAGATCAGACTTTACAAGCATGACCCGGAATACTACTCCCACTATCGGGGAGAGGAAACAAATGAAAATACAACTCTCACCACTGGAGAGAGGGCTAGCTCCACAGAATCGGAAGATGGCACCCACACTTTGGGAGTTAAAGGGCAAATGTGGGACAATAGTAATATATATACATACACACCAAGGCATTGAACCATGGTGGTGGAACCTCCCTTGGGAGGCTCCAACCACCGAGTCAAGAGGCCTTGTGTATTTATATATAGTATTATTATTCATCTCCAACAACCTTATGAAAAAAAAGGAGTAATTGCACAAACCCTCCTGAGTTTAAGCTTAATTGTAGCTAAATGGACATATTACTCACAATTACACAAACCTACCCCAGTAGTGGTTGACTTCCATTAAAATTAACTTGGACCAAACTTTTAGGATAAAATGACTTTAATGCCTTTATTTGTATTATTTTATAACATAAAATAAATAATTAAATAAATATTATATAAAAATTTAAAATTTTATTAAAAATAATGAAGATAATGTTGTTATTTTTTTAGATATTCATCACTATTTTTAGAGATATATTATATAATAAATAATAAAAATGTTGTTATTATTTTTTTCGGGTTAATTGCACATTATCCTCAACATTTTTATTATATATTATATAATACATCTCTAAAAATGGATGATGAATATCTTTAAAAAAAAAATAATAACATTATCCTAATTATTTTTATTAAAACTGATTTTATAATATAATATTTATTTGATTATTTATTTTAGGTTTTCAAATAATACAAATAGTGGCATTAAAGTCACTTTACTCTAAAAGCTTGGTCAAACGTTAAACTTAACAAAAGTCAACCAATGCTAGGGGAGGTTTGTGTAATTTTAAGCACAAGGTCCATTTACTGCAATTAGAGGTTTGTGTAATTACTCCGAAAAAAATGATAATAGCAATTAATTTATCATTCACATATCACATAAGTTGTATCTTTACACTGTTATGCATAGGGAAAATTGCAATATGTTACCCCAATATTTTTCATAAATACACAAAAAATGTTAGGTTAGAATTAAATACATGTAAATAATCTTGACCGCGTTGAACACCATTAGGATAACAGTGGACAATGGTCTTAAGTAGAGCTGACCACGGTTTGGTTAAACCGTCGGTTTTGTCCGCGGTTTAACCGGAACCGAAAACCGGAACCGAAACTGCCGGTTTGGAAACCGGTGGTTCCGGTTTCGGTTTCGGTTTCGGTTTGGGATTCCTCCAAACCGTCCAAAACCGACGGTTTAACCGCTCAAAACCGGCGGTTAAACCGCCGGTTTTATAAAAAAAAAAAAAAAAAAAATTTTTTTTTTTTTTTTTTTTGAAAAACCGCCCAAACCGTACCAAAACCGCCGGTTTTGAAACCGAAACCGAAACCGGAACCGCCAAACCGGCGGTTCCAAACCGGTTACAAACCGGTTTTTCCGGTTTCGGTTTCGGTTTCGGTTTCGGTTTTGGGTCCCTCCCAAACCGAAACCGCACCCAAAACCGAAACCGGCGGTTCGGAACCGAAACCGGAACCGAACCGGACCGGACCGGTGCCACCTCTAGTCTTAAGTCTTAATAGTTCAAAGGCAAGCGTTGTTTTTTTATATTTGAAAAATAAATAAATTAAATGAATAGAAATATTGCAATGTCCAATCAAACAAATTAACAAATAAATAAATGGTTCAAAATATTTCTAGCACTCTTTACTCCGCACATTTGGAATTAGCACAAACTTAATAATTTAAGTTTACATGGTGCTAAAGGATAAAAATGCCCTCATCTTTACTATTATTCTTTTTTATATCCTTTTTATTTTTTATTTTCTAAAAACCTCCATTGATGGATGGTGGTTGAATAGACCTCCAAAGGGGGTCAATGAACTACATTGGAGGTCAAAAAGACCTCCATCAGAAGTCATTGAAGACTGAAAAATAATAATTCTCATTTTGTTCAGAAAGTCTCGAATTTGCAAAAATGACTTATAAGTCTTGGATTACAACAAAATAAGTCTCAGATTTCAAAAATAAGTATTAGATTTCAAAAATAAGTCTTGGATTTCCCAACCCCATTATTTTTATTATTTTTATTTTTTAAATTTGGGCAATAAGTTTTAGGTTCCCTACCCGAGACTTATTTCCAAAGGAAATAAATCTCAGGTAAGGCACCCAAGACTTATTGCAATTTTTTATTTTTTATTTTATTTTATTTTTATTTTTATTGTTTTCTTCATTGACCTGCCAAAAAAAAAAAAAAAAAAAAAAAGGATTTTTGTCTCATCACATATTTTGATGCTAATTCCACAAAAATTATAAAGTTTGTGTTATTCCCACCGTTGCCTCCCCAAATGGTGCTATTTACCTATATTAACTCATAAATAAAATATAGTTAAAATAAAAAACTCACAAATAAAATATTGAATAAATAAGATTTTTTATTTTTATAAAAAAAGTGTATAGTATCTCCCTAGATCTCTGATAAAGATCTTGTATACTTGTATACAGACCTCTCTCTCTCTCTCTCCGATAAAGATCTTGTATACTTGTATACATACCTCTCTCTCTCTCTCTCTCTCCCCTCCCCCTCCTCCTCCTCCTCCTCCTCCTCCTCCTCCTCCTCTTGTCCACACCGGTTCAAGTTCTTCACTTTCCTTCTCTTTTAATCGAAGAGCTCACAAACATCTCTCTATGCTAGTGATTTGCTTGGTAATATTTTTCCTCTTTGTTTTTTAATTTTTTTTTTCTTAAAAAGAGGTTTTTTATTTTTGTTAAACTTAACCGTTGATCAATCAAATACACAAAATATCCAAATTACCCATATATTAACTAAAAAAATATTAAGAAGTATTTTTAATTAAAAATAAAAAATTATATTATTAAAAAAAATCAATAAATATATATTTTTAAATCTCCATGGAGAAATAAGAAATGGTCTTCAATCTTAAACTATCACCAAAATCTTTATCTTCATCTCCTCCACCCTATAAACTTATCTCTTTCACCTCCATCTCCATCTCCATCTCCATCCTCCATCTCTTCCGCCCACCAAACCCCTCAATGCCATCACCATCTAGCTCACACATCTCCACCACCGCCTCATATCTCCTCCAAATATGAAGGAGACTTTGTTAGAGCTTCTCCAAAATATGGAAGAGAAGATTTGCCATGTTCTCCATATTTTGGAGGAGATCAAACGGACCTCCAAAATACAAAGGAGATCTTTAGACTTTTTTTTAAAATATATTTTTTTAGGTTTTAAAATTTTTTATTGTTATTTTTTTTTTAAAATTATATATTTTAGAATAATGCTATTAACAATTCACTAAATATCTTTTTGTACTGTATTTAAAATTTTTGTATTACATGTGACAATTTTGATATATTTATTTATTTATTTATTTTTTCATAAGTTGTGAAAATAAAATGATATTTCCTAAAAGTTAGTAACAAAACTCTAAATTTAAAAAAGTTAAAGGATTTTTAGCAAAATTACCCCATTTTAGGGAGGGACTTACAAGTTGCAACAATACCCTTTCTATGAGAAAAGTTGCAAAATACTCCCCCCCCTCCCCCCCCCTCTTTTTTTTTTTTTTTCCAAAGGGCCGTAACTTATTGTTATCACTTCACTTTATTTATTAAGCTTAACTAATAGTTATACCAACAAACACTATCTAACCAATATTTTATTATTTTTCTTCTCCTACTACACTTTTCTTTCCTAAAATAATGTTTTTCAATTTTGATGTATTAAAGTCTTAGTAAAGATTATATAAACCAGTTTGAAGGTAAATATTAGATTTCTCTTTCAACTTCAAAATCCTTATTTTTATGGAAATCACATATGTAATTGTAATTTTTTATTTTGGGATGGTTAGTGCATTGAGAGTGAAATTGTAGATTTTTAACATAAGGGTAATAAGGTAATTTCGGTGTATTTTTGCAATTGTTTTTCATTTAAGGGCACATCCCAAAAAAGATGACATTTTAGCTAAAACCCAAAGTTAAAATAAGGAGAATTTGAAGGACGAAAATAACCTCATGAAACGAATCAATGAAATGCACGATAGCTCTGGGCAATATATCACGAAATACTGTGGAAAGGTGAGAAAGAAACTCAAAAATAGGCTATTTGCTTTTGGCCACCTGCCCAGTACAGATACTATATTTTAATAAATGAGAATAAACAAATAAGAAAAGTCTGTCAAAGTGTTTAATACTTAGCTTCAGAAGCATACATCACTTAGCTCATAGTACTCCCTAGAGAAAAGAGAAAAAGCAAAATATTTCCTTTGAAGAAACTCTTGATTCCTCCCTCCCTTTCATTTATAACACCCCATTTTCAGAGAGCAGAAGAGCACCATCTACCATGACAATATTAAAGCTCTCTTATTTACAGTGTTTTCTTCTGTGTTGCTGCTGCTGCTTCTTCTTCTTCATGGGTACGTTTATTATATATATATAAATATGTTTTTTTTTTTTTCTACTGTGCTTTAACTTCATTTTAAGACTTATTCATTGTTCTAGTATTGTTCTTTTTTTTTTTTTTTTTTTTTTTTTGTTGGGGTTTTTTTTTTTCCGGTGTACAGACCAACATTATGTATTTTGTTAAAGAAATGTTCATTTCATTGCGAAGATAATCATTGCATTCATCTTTGTTTTTTTTTTTCTCTACTAAAAAATGTTGACATGTTGATGCAAAAAAAGGGTTTTATTTGTTAATTTTAAAATTTATATTCTATTGAACCGGATCGGAATGACAAAGACCCGGTTGGGATCTGGCAGACCGGAGTTAAAACTAAAATCCGAATTTCTTTTGATATAATCGATTTTAGTTTAATTGTAAAAATTATTACACATTTTTGTACATTTAAAAAAATATGATTGCTGAGTTTTCTCTCTATCCGATGGATGATTTTTATTTGGATAAAGAAAACTAGGAAATAATAAAATGCATATTAGACTAAAGAAAGAAAAAGGAAATGGGCTATAATCACTTTACTTCCTAATGTATTCTAGGTTGATGCTTTAAGTACATTCACACTCTAATTACTGTGATTAGAAATCAAGTGATTCCCTTTCAAAAAAAAAAAAAAAAAAAAAGAAAGAAAGTAATTTTTTTTTTATACATTTAGAGATTGACAGACTGAACAAGTGCACTCCACTAATGTACCGTGGGTAATGTATATGATATATATCTAATAGTGGCAATCTAGTTGATTAACATTTTTACAATATTTGCCAAGGCAGTAGACTTAACAAAATGACAATGCTAATTCAATTGCTTGCATGATTAGTTTAGATTTGTTGGGATAATAGTTCATAAAGTATAGTATTATTGTTATGTTTGTAAATTGTAATTGTTGATACATCTATACAAAAGTAATCCTGATTTCCTCTAACTTTTCGTGTTCTATAAGAGTTTTTTGTTTTTTGTATTTTTTAATTATCACTTTTTTACAACTTTCACCAAATATTAGTGACAGGTATAGAAGCAAAAGTGCAAGAGAAAGCAGATGCAACAATCCCAACTACAGTTGTGAATTCACCTCCAGAAGGGAACACGACATTCGTAGATGGCACAACATGGTGTGTGGCCCAAAGCGGTGTTTCTCAGGTTGATTTGCAAAAGGCATTAGATTGGGCATGTGGCCTGGGAATGGCTGACTGCAAACCCATCCAACATGGCGGTGCATGTTTCGAACCCGACACGCTCCTCTCTCATGCCTCCTATGCATTCAACCATTATTATCAGCAGAATGGCAATTCTGATATTGCTTGTAATTTTGGAGGAACTGCCACTGTAACCAAATACAATCCTAGTAAGTCTTCAACAATCAACTTGGTGGCATATAATGTGTAATGTGTTGCATTACGTATATTGTGGTACTAATCTCATTAATTGTCGTAAAACTTAAATTACAGGTTACAGCAAATGCGTCTATGCATCCGCCGGGTATGTGTTGTATGTGAATTGTGATAGAAATTGATTACCATTTACATTGTATTTGTCTGTCTATTGATATCTATTTAGTTTTAATAAGTACTAATTAAATATGGAATTGTTGTCGTCTATCTTCAGATCGGTAGGCTCTTCAGCACCTCCAATATTGTCAAAGAAAAAACATAGCTTTACTTGGTGGGAAATTGCAGGGATTTTACTACTTTTGTATTTGAGAAGCTGATGATATATTTGGATAACTTGTCAACAAATTAAGCTTGAATGGAATTGTTTGTAGCTATGGAAGTTAAAAAGAAAGGAAAAAAAGGAATTAAGCCTTGATTTTGTAATTAATTTAAGTTATTCCAATCTTTGTTATTAGGGTAGGAATCTTATTATTATTATGAAGTTATCTCTTTTCTTTTAAATACTTTCTTTTTGGTCCCCTTCTGCCTTCTACTTTTGTTTATTATTTATTAGCTATCAACTTTATTCTAACTGCTGCGGTTTCTTTCTATTAAAAATCAGTTAATTCAGTACTATAGGAATTGACAATTTTAACCTTTTTTAAAAGTCATCCCATGTCACGAGAAATAAAAAGATGAAGATAATTAAGGAGCTAGAATAATTGGAAGATGAAACAGCAAAATGGAAGTATTGAAGAAAATATTTAGTTGTTGTATGTATGTGGGTGTTAATAAAAAGTGTAGCATCGGGCAGTGCTCTGTGCAGCAAATGTCAGCAATCAGTTCAACACTATTGATGATTTGATAGGGGCATTCTGAGATTGTGTTGGTCAATGCTAGGCCCACCTTTGTTTTTAGGCACGCGTTTCTTGCTTGCTTTCACTTTCACTACAGTAGGCTAAAATAGGAAAATAGGGAGGGATGGGGAAGAAAACATTTTTACTCCCCTTTCTTTCACGGGAGGTAATTATTACCATTCTCCTAAATGGATAACATGTATCAAGGGAGGCAATCATGTTTGGATAAATTTACCTCTCCATGGACACATATCATTTATTTAGGGGGGGGGGGGGGGGGGGGGGGGTAATGCTTACCCTCTTTGTAGGGGATGAGTAAAAATGGACTCGATGGAAAAGGGTTTAGGGAATGAGGATGAGAGAACCGATATCCATCCTCATTTCCCCAATTGTATCCCTACACTACAAGTCTATAACCACAAAATCTGGATTCATACCGCCCTCACTAGAAATCCACTAAATAACAATTTCGGTAAAAATATAAGTGGAAATATATAACATGTCCTTAATATATCTTTAAAATATGGGTGGCGCTATTGCATCCAAAAAAGTTCCCCTACACCCATATTTTGATAAAAAAGAAATTATGATTAAAATATCCATATTAAAAATAACTTAAAATGACACAATTATTTAATCAAGAAAAACTGTCCAGCACCCACCGATTTATCCATCAAACACCCTAAACTCTCTCAGACACATGACCCATCTCGTTCAATCTTTCTTCCTGGTTCTATGTGTTTTCATAAATAAACTTTAGGAGGAATTATAGTTTGATCCCTATAGTTTGATGAAACATTACTTTATTACTCAACTTATGTGTATTAGGGTATTTAGTCCTTATGTTTTAGGAAATACATCAAAATGGTCCATCTGATCGACCAAAATGTTGATGGTCAACATTGACATAAGTGTGAAAAAGATGGTTTTACTCTTACATGTTAGTATGGGCTGTTGTTGTTAGCGCTTTGTAGGAAAATTCCAAATAAGCATGGCAAAAAGGCTGAATTGGCCCTCTGGACTATTACTCTTAAACACCTTTAATACGTTAATTATTCCGATTTTACACTTGAAATTATTAGAAAAAAATTAAAAATTTACGTAGATTTATTTATTTATTTATTATTTATTAATAATATTATTATTATTATTATTATTATTTTTGTAAAAGTTGCTACTACACTTTGTTATCAGTTAACCAATTAAATCGCTACATCAATCCTGAAAAGTTTATTAAATAAATATAATATTAATTTCTTTAAAAAATTGTATTGTTCATCTTCACCACCATATTCATCTCTCCTCCTGGAGATTCGAAACCAAAATCTGAATTTTCCTTTGATGTTTAAAAACAAAAAACAAAAATTCTGATGCAATTTTGATCGCACCATATTGATACTAGATTTTAGCCACCATTTTCGATGCTTTTTGTCGATTCCTGTGTAAAACCAGGTATTTAATGGTGTTAAATAAGGCCATGTTTGATTTTTCCACTTAATACTTAATGGCACTTAATGTGTTCTATTAAGTTATTTTGTTTGTTTTTTTAAGTGATAAAATCACTTAAAGAACCCCTAAAACCACTTGTTAAGAAAAGTGAAAAATTTTCACTTTCCACTTAATAGAAATCCACTGGAATTTAATGTAATTTTTTTACTTCCAAAACTATCCTCACCAATCTAACTTATTTTCAATTTTATCTTCTGTTAAAACACTATTCATATTAATATTTTTTGTTTTCTTCTCACTATAAACAATTATAGCATCACAAAACCTAGTTTCTTCAAAACTCAAACAACTAGATAATGGTTTTCCTAGCGTATTCCAGATTCCAGTAAGGACTTGTTTTTTTTTTTTTTTTTTTCATAATTTGATAATTAGTTTCAATAATTAGTTTAGTGTTTGATTGCATCTCTTTTACTTGTTCTGAAAATTATATGGGTTTGTTTTAGACCCAAGCAAATTAATAACCGGAGAATGGTTTTCATGATGATTTTGTTATGAATTTTTTTGGTGGGTTTTGAGATGTTAATTTTAATTAATAAGCAAAAAAAAAAAAAGTTATGTATATAGTAGACGATTTATTACTATATATTTGAATTGGCCTTAAAGCAAGAGAATTCAAATTCATTTGTACATGTGTATATATTGCATATTTGAATTGGGCTTTAAGTGTAACATCATTTTTTTTTATTACACTTGTTATTTATACCGGTTTGTTCTTATACTTCCATAGTTATATTATAATCAATTCTTCAATATAACTAAATTACGATTATGTTAAGGATCTGAGATCAAATTTTTTAATACATTTAGATTTTAGTGTCACTCAAGAAATATAAAAACAAAAGGGAGAGGGGAAATAATTGATGTTCAACTTGCTATACATCTGTTTTACTTATTTTGAAAATTAGTGTTACAAATGTTAGGTAATTTTCGTATAGTAGATAGTAGATAAGGTGGCATTGACACTTTCATATATATATATATATATATAAAGGTTACAATACTTAAAGTGTGTAAATGGGATTTCACTAAAACAAAAAAATAAAAATTCATATAAATTTTTTAATTATTTATATAAATTTAAAATATTATTAATAACTAAATAATTTTGTTTTACAATTATTAAATTACTTGTTATAGTTATCCTTAATATATTAAAATGTAAATATATAACAAATAATAGTTATAAGGGTATAAATGTAAAAGTATTAATTTCCAGATATTTGTAACTTAAAAAAACAAACGACTTATCACTTATAATCAGTTTTCAGTGAAAAAAAACAAACATGTTTTTCAGTTTTCAGTTTTCAATCACTATTCAGTCTTCAGTAGCATTCAGCACTGTTCAGTCTTCAGACAAAAAATCAAACGGGGCCTAAGTGTTTATTGGTAAGTTTAGAAAGCATGAGGTATTTGTGATCAAATGAAGAACTATTGGGCTAGAAGTGATACAGTTGGAAAAATCAAGCTTCAGAGTGTCTCTGCCTCATTTTGTGTTGGTGAGTTGCGATAACCAAACCAGTGGATTTCGCAGTCTAATTGTCATCATGGACGGTGAAATCATGCTTAGCCAAGGCCACGAAGTGCAAACCAGTGGAGTTTGCGGTCCATCTGTCGTCATGGTGGATTGTGACATTTTGAAGTCCAAGGCCACGAAGTCACCTCCAAAGAATATCGCGGTCCAACTTTCATCATGATGGACCGTGAACTTTTACGAATTTGAGCAGCTAATTTTAGTCCAGAGATTGTTGCGGGCCATGTTTTGTTATGAAGGACCGTGACTCTAAGACCACGACATAATGCCAGCTCATCACATGACGTTTTTTAGCCGTAAATTTAGAAACCCATACAAATACCCCATTTTGTGATTCCCTACATCACCTACCCAGCCACCTAGGCCTAGCGCAGTTCCGGTTCGGTTCCAGGTTTGGGTGGAACCAAAACCGAAACCGGCATAGGCCGGTTTCGGTTTCGGTTCCGGGGGAACCGTCGGTTTTGAACCAGTTTTTTTTTTATTTTTAACATTACAAAATATTACATTTTATTTATAAAAAAAAAAAAAATATTAGAAATGACATTGTAGAGTATTGAGCCATGGCCCATAACCCTTGTCCAAGTAATTATGTTTTCCATTCCCTTCTCATTTTTATATAGGTTAGGCATCTCATTCACTTCTCTATTTTTCCAATGTGGGATGTGGGATGTGGGATAAGGGATAAGAAGTCATATTATGCATTTTTAACAAATATTTATCAATTTATTTTTCCTTAAAACTTAAAATAAATATTTGATATGGAGAGCAAACACTTGAAATATTATGCATTTTTTAACAACTAGTTTTAAATATTATGCATGAACCAAATTAGATTAGAGTATTATTGAAAGCAAAAGAAAAAAGAGAAACGCCTTTCTTTGGTGCAATCATATTTGACACTACATTTCAGCTATTGAATTGCAATTGCGTCGAACCATTTTTTTTTTTTTTTTATACTTATCACATAAGTTGCTGTAGTCCAAATTTTAAATGAAGTGTCAACGTTGCACACACATGACATGCATGTATATGATTTTGCTAGTGAGTAATAATATGTACATATTATTCATGGGTAAGTCTTCTACCACTTTGAAGCTCTTTTAAATTTAGAAAAGTTGCACAAGTTACTACTGCACTCTCTTCATAGGATTAAAGCCAGGTCTGATTGTTTGTCCTTGTCCAAACAAAATCTATCGACTCATATCCTATACTATAAGGGATAAGAAGTCATATTATGTATTTTTAACAAATATTTATCAATTTATTTTTCCTTAAAACTTAAAACAAATATTTGATATGGAGAGCAAACACTTGAAATATTATGCATTTTTTAACAAATAGTTTTAAATTAAAGGAAAAAAAAAATTGATAAATATTTGTTTAAAAAGCATAATATGACTTTTTATCCCTTATCCCATATCCCACATTGGAAAACCATATAAGTGAATGAGATGCCTAACCTATATAAAAAGGAGGAGAAGAGAATGGAAAACATAATTACTTGGACAAGGGTTATGGGCCATGGCTCAATACTCTACAATGTCCTTTCTAACATTTTATTTTTTTATAAATAAAATGTAATATTTTGTAATGTTAAAAAAAAAAAAAAAACCGACCGGTTTAGGAACTGGAACCGAAACTGAAAAACCGATTTCGGTTTCGGTTTCGGTTTTTCCAGTTCCAGCCAATTCCTCCGGTTCGAACCGGAACCGAGTCAGGCCTATAGCCACTAACCTTAAAGATACCCTTTTAAACATTCCATTACCTCACCAAAATGCATCTTGCCTTTTCACACATCACCAAAACCTCATCTATACCTTCACTTCACCAAATCCACCAAATCTTGGAGTTCATCGGAGAGAGGAGAGGAGATTCACTTGACCAAGGGGATCTCAATCACACCAAAGATCAAGAGGAAGCTTGTGATGACCTAGATGGGTTTTCTCTACAACTTAGTTATTTTCTTTCGTTTTTCCATCATGTGTAACTAAACCCCATTGCTAGGGAATTGATGTGACCCTATTTAGCTATCCAATGTTATAAATTAGTTTATATTTCATAATCAATCTATATCTAGTCCCTTTATCCATTGATCTTTACATTGCAATTCTTCAATTTCATGTAAATTTGTGACCGCAACTTGGCATAGATTTGTAGAATAGTTCACATGAGAAGATTGAGGTTTGGTGTTTGGATGACCTTCCAACACAAATTTTAATCTTAAGCTCTTATGAAAGGGAAGTTGGTTTTATACATGGTTTAATTAACAGAGAAACTTGACTTTGAGTTCTTGAGAAAAAGTCTTGGTCAATCCTCATTGTATGACCATACGTGAGTAGAGATTGGAACATTAAGCTTTAATGCTTTCAACTAATTTTAAGAACAAGCCTAAATTGGATTGTAGTGCTTAATGAAGCTAATTAATGCATTGGGTCTTTTTATAGTGGTCTAGTCAATTCCCTAGTGCTTCCATACCATATATTCACATATTTCTCGAGTTTGTTGCTAAGTCACTTTAGTTGCTTTAGTTTATTTTCAAAATACTTTTCAAAAAAATTCTCTCAAACCAAATGTGATTTTTATATTTATGCACTTGACTTAGTTAGCTTTAGTTAGAGTAGTTAGCTTAATTAAATTTAGAATTAGCCATTTATCCATCGATCCATGAGAAACAATCCTTGCTTATTGCTGTACTAATCTCACGATTTGTGCACTTGCAAGGACGATTATTACAAACATAAAAATATCCATCAAGTTTTTGGCATCGTTGTTGGGGATCGATAGTGGTATATTTGGCTATCTCTAGATTTAGTTCAATGATTAACTTAGATTTAGACTTAGTTTTCATTTTATAGATTTATAGCTTTCCATTTTTTCTTGTTTATTTTTACTTCTTTGGTAGTTTTTGTTTTTATTGTTTCAGGTTTTCAAGTGTGTAAGTTCCTTAAAGTTTGATTGGCTTATTTCGGTGACAAACCACAATTGGGGTTTGAAATGTAAGGGTAGCCTAGGTGATTGGTGATCAAGCTCAAAGGTCTTTTCAAGACCTCAAGTTGACAAGCTTCAAAGGTATATCTCTTGTGTTTAGTTTTCATTGAAGAGATTTAGTTGCATACACACACTTATCATGATTGCATATATGTTCATTACTCTTGTGTGCATTCTCTTCACTTTCCACACTTGCGCTTCTCTTTTATATTTTTATGTGTGGTTGTTTGATTAATCCTCATGCTCGTCCTCATTGAGCTTGTGTTGAAAGTTGTCTTCCAAGAGGATTCGGCGCCCTAGTTATGCGATCGGGGATTGCCTAATAGGAATCAGAATACCTGGTCAATTTCGACGCCCTGGATTTGACGGACCGTCTAATAAGGCCACATAATTGAAACCAAAATATTTGGTCAATTATGCGCCTTGACTTTAGCGATTAGGGGCCGTCGAATTGAGTCCAGAAAATCTGGTGAAATTTTGCGCTCTCATTTCTACGGCCATTGAGTGCTAAATTGTCTCGATAGTTGGGGCCAATTGGTCATTTCGCACCAACCTATTTTACTCTCTATAAATATACCATTATCTCTTGTTCTTTAAATCAGCTCTTCAACATCAAGAACCCTAAAGAGATATTAAGAGAGATGTTATAGGGGTTTTTCGTCAGCATGACACATTGGCAAAGATAGCGGGTAATGCGGAAATATGGTGATTCCACATCATCAAAGGTCAAATGTGAGCCACGTTATGAAAATGGTCAACATGAATACATGACAGCACCATACGAGGGGCCATCTGCAGATGGAATCTGCTCGGCCAAGAATTCCACTCGGCCAGGAATATGCTCGGCCAAGATTCTACTCGGCCAGGAGTCCACTCGGCCAGGAGTCCACTCGGCCAAGATTCTACTCGGCCAGGAGTCCACAAGAGTCCACTCAGCCAAGAGTCCATTCGGCCAAGATTCTACTCGGCCAAGTCTGTTCGGCCAAGTCTGCTCGGCCAAGTCTACTCGGCCAAAGATCAATACTTAGCCAAAAATAGGAAATACAGTCCTACCAAGATACGCCATATCAGGAAGAGATCTGCACAGATACGGAATCTTAGGATAATATTCTAATAAGGAAATATCCTTATTTCCTCTCCAGTACCAGAGAAGTTTATTTAGGAAAGAACTCTAAGCTTCCAGAAGGATAAATACCAAATGGAAAACAAGTCCTAATTGGTCTACTCTACCAGAATCCTACAAAGACTCTAATTAATGAGTCCATCGCATATACGACAGGAACTAGGGCAACCTAAATGGAACCATATAAATACACCCTTGTATTCATTATAAGAGGTTATGTTCATCATGAGCAATGGACACTTACACGAGAAAAGAGATACGAAACATAATCAATTATCTGAGAGAAAGCGAGTATTGAGTGTGTAATCCTTATATTCATAGTGGATCACTTCTCGCCATCACCGGCACCGTGGATATTTCCCCGCCTTGGGGTTTTACCACGTAAAACATGTGTTATGCTTGTTTATCTTTTATTTTCTACTTTCATTATGTTTATCTTGCAGGTTTCATTAACCTAAAATCATTGACCGGTTGACTTCCAAAAATCACCGTCAACAATTGGCGCTAGAAGGAGGGGGTGAACTCAACTTCGAGGAACCCTCATGAACAGACCACAGAAGGAATTATGATGTGGATCCAACACTTGAAGAACCCAACAAACAACTATTGGAAGTGTTAGGGAGTGGATTAACTACAGAACCCGTAGCAGGAGCCGCGGCCGTGACCAATTCCGAAGGAAGAATGTTGCGAAAAGCAATACACAGAGCTTCAAAGTATCAAGAATCTGTCCCAGGAATTGCTTTCCCATTCCGACAGCTTACGAAAGAAAAGAGAAGAGAGTTGTAGAGAATAGCGGAATTGCTGACCAATGCGCACTAAAGTGAGCATATCTCCCTCTACATAAGTCGGATTTGCGAACTGTAAAAACTGATGGAAACTAGACATCCAAGGCTTTCCAAGAATATATGGTTCGTAGCCTAGTTCAATCTGAGCAATATTTGGTGGCCCCCGCAATATTGAAGAAACCAGATCGCGTATAGATTTCTGATCTGACCATCGAACACTAAAACGGGCATATCTCCCTCTACAGAAGTCGGATTTGTGAAATGTAAAAACTGCTGGAAACTAGACATCCAAGGCTTTCCAAGAATATATGGTTCACGGCCTAGTTCAATCTGACCAATATTTGGTGGCCCCTGCAATATTGAAGAAACCAGATCGCGTATAGATTTCTGATCTGACCATCGAACACTAAAACATGTATATCTCCCTCTACAGAAGTCAAAATCTCAAGCCATAAAAACCATCAGAAACTAGACATCCGGACCTTTCCAGAAATATAAGGTTCGCAATCTGGTTCAACCTGTGGAATATTTTATTGTCCCTGAAACATTGAAGGAAGTGATTCACGGAGGATTCTCCAACCTGACCACCAGACACTAAAACAGAGATAACTCTCTCCAAAGAGCATGGAATCACGAACCGCGAATTTTGCTGTAAAATAGACGTATAGATCTTTTCAAGGATATGTGGGTCTCAACACAGTTTGTCCCGAGGAGTATTTGATGACTTCCAGAACGTTGCAGTTCAGCATAAAGTTTACCTTTTCGTGTTAGAAACCGAGCCCATCTTGGTATAAAACACCCAATGGTGATTCTCAACTAAACCCACTCGGCTCTTCATCAATTCACCTGTGAGGGATCCAATAGTGAAACGACTAGACTCCAGGTTCGGACTTCGATCTTGATAAAATCATTCGGATTCGGGGGTATGTTTTCACTTAATTGTTATTACTATTGATATCGTCTTGCATTGATAACTGTATAGAATATCAGGATGCTTAAATCTTATACTCTGAATACACTCCTAATTTGTTGAAATTAGAAGTTGCATACTGTCCTTTTCTATTAAAATATTTGCATGGATTGCCTTGACTTGGGAGTGCATTGCCGAATAGATTTAGTCGGCAGCAAGTATGTCACATGATTATTATTCTAGATTAATAAGAGTAAAACATACTGATTGATGTTTAATATTTGTGACATTTTGATTAACCAAGCAATAATTTGATTGAATTTAATTGAGACTTTGATCTTGATAAAAAACGATTGAATATTTGTTGTCTAATAAAATTACCAAGCTCATGGCATACATAGCTTATTTAGCATATAACTGTTTTTGGCAAACAATACATTACGCATAATACATGGTTGTCAGTGTCATTAATTTAATTCGTTAAATAATAATGAGAGGGGTGACATTGCTAGAGTCTGGATGCAATCACACTAGTTGATTATATGCACCCTCCATGTCTGATGCTTCTTCACTGCTCTTTTAAAAGATAAAAATTGTGATGGGTTGTTCATTTAAATGTGGTGGAAAAACTGACTCCATGTTATTAATAGTGTTGTGATTTGTTATATACACGATGTTTGAAAGTAATTATAGTCTTTTTTAATATCTTTCAAGTAAGTGTTATTTAATGAATTAATCAAGACTTTGATCTCGGTAAGAAATGCTTCCGAAAGCGGTTAATTCGGATAAAAGGTACGATTTCTCTTAATCGTTATGTTATTTATTATCCTCTTAATCGTTATGTTATTTATTATCGTTGGCATCATATTGCATCTTAAATCGATAATATAGAAGGGTATCATAGTGATTATTTCTATTTGGAATATTATGAATTTAGCATTAGAATCGCTAGAACTATAAAAATATAGTCCATGTTTTTCTATCAAAATTCCTATTGATAAAATAGTGTATGAATCACAATACAATTGATTCGGAGACGCATGTAACATGTATGTGCCACAATGTTTTGTTACTTTTCAGTTCAAATATGTCATTGTTATTGATGTTTAAATATTCATGATTGTGGTTGGACTCAACAACATCGGGTTCGACCAATGTGTTCTTTAGATAAAATGAGCATGAGTGTTGAAGAAAGTGACTAGAAGTATTTGGTATGCTTGAGACATTGAATTTATGTAATCTAGATATATTAAATTATATCTACCTCTTCTTTATACTTTCACATACAAATGCACAACACACATAACTTTTGTGTAATTCTCTTTGTGCTATATTACATTCACATGTTATTTATGCATGTCTCTCTTGTACACAATACATAATACGCGTGCATAAGTCTATAAAAATATAATGCATGCTTAATCAGTATGTCTGACAAACCTTTATGGCTCTTACACGCAAGTTGTCTATCATAGATTTATAGGTGTCAAATTTCGACACTAATCATTAATAATACCATGTATGAGTTGATCGCTTCCAATTATTTGGTCTCATTAAATGCATGATTATTATTACTTGTACGAACTCTACTCATATACTTGGTATAGAAAACAAGTTGAAAATGCTAGCTCAGGAATCTAGTCTTGCCTCGGCGCGCGGGAATCGAATTTCATCTCGATGCGCTTAAAGTTTTCAAAAAAAAAAAAAGAGCCCAATCTATAACAAAGGTTAGGCTATCTACAAAAAAGATCAGCCGAGAAGAGAAGTCAGATCTTAAGGGAGTCATTACAACGGGTCACATCCACAGTAATCAAGAGCATCCTGGCGACTACAACATAAATAGACGAAACACCTGAGACATTCTAGCAAGCCCGAAAAAAAAAAAAAGGGTGCTAGGGGGTGGATCATCTGTTGTATCAGCACCAAGAGATGTGCAAGGAATCGAATTGCAAACAGGGTACAGTGAAAACAATTTTGCCCGAGAGAAGGAAGAAATCGCAGAGGGTTTCTGTACCTGACCGCTGAACTTAAAAAAGAGTTTGCTAAAAAAGAAAGAAATAAGAGAATAGAGTGCAAAAATAACGTAACTAATTGCCGGTTAATAAGATACTTGGCTTAGTTATGGCACTGTTCAAATAAGAGCTGGAGATGATCAGGTTATTAAGATACTTGATCATTCTTGAAGAAAAAACTGATCAGTTTAATGAGACATTTTAGCTTATCGTTATGTTAGATACCCTGACTGATTACTCAGCGAAAAAAAAAAAGGGTGCGATGTTGAAAGCACTCAATTCGGATAAAACCTACTTAACAACTGCTTGGGGGCTAGGGGGTAGCACAATACATCAAAGGAGCAGGTGACGTGACTAGAAAAAAAAAAAATCGCAGTTGCAAAGCAGTTTTAGCAAAGTCACTTCAGTTGATATATGTGTATATAGAAAAGAAGATGAACCATAACGGAAGTTGTGGAAGTTGGAGTACAAAACTAAAATGAGTGGATTGATCACCACCTTTCAGCACATTTCACAAAAGGTCCTAAGGATCGTTCACTCTAAGGAATGTTTGACGATATTCGGGATATCACAACTTTACACTGGAGATAGAAACGCCCACTACACAGGTTAGTATTGATTATTAAATTATCTTGTTTGCTTCCTATAATGATACAGGGAAACATAAGACAAAGTATTATACAAAAGCACAAGGAAAGAACAACTTGCGATTTGCCAACTCAGAATGAAAAGGTAACCAATTTCGGATACCTCATTGAGTGGAGTTAGAGGTAAAATCAAAATTATAGCTTAGTCACTTTTTATTCGGCCTATAAATCAAATCTCCCTGGATTTCATAACCACATGTTGATGACGAGGAGGTAAAATGAGGGGAAACAATTTTGTCACCCTTGCTTATCAAAGTTCTTTGTTGCACTTTTTACGTGATGCACAACACATGTAGCCTGTGTATTTATTCTAGTATTTCACATGATGCACACCGCACGTAGCTTGTGTATTTATTCTAGTATTACACCCTACTTACACATGACTGTCACATGCTATCGCTATATGTTTCTTTTATACATAAATAAATACTACGCATGTATATACTTGCAAATACATATACTAGTTTTATTAGCATACTATATAGTTTTTGTACGCAAAACATCTAGCGAGAATCCATACGTATTCTATCCCGAACAGCAACCATCACCAATAATGTGCATGGACCCAACTATTTTTGTTCGGCATTATTAAAATATATATTTGTGCAAATGTTACTCACGTGTTTGACAGAGAGACAAGCTTAAAACTTTAGTACAGAAATTGAGCTTAGTCTCAGTACGCGCAAAACGAGTTTTATCTCGGCATATGCAGAAATTCAAAAACAAGGCCAAAGGGGCCAAAATCTTCACCAACGATAAGAACTCGATTGAACAAAAAATGAAAAAGCTCTCTAAAGTAGAGAATGAGACTTAGTCTTATAAGGAGCTCGGGCGCCATGAAACCGCAAAGAGTGAGTGGATAATGTCCGAGGGGCAGAGAAGCTGGAGTAGCATGCCCGCCTAGTTAGGACGATGCAAATGCATCACCCAGCAAAAAGGCAAACCTGAGGCACTAGGATACTTGGAAAACAGGATACCTGGCAAACTGCTTGGGGCGCCGTCGGAATAGGTCTGGTGAGATGCGCAGTTGTGTTGGCCGATACACTACCCCAACGATTCGGCAAACCCCTGTAACATACAAAACCTGGAGACGTCCTAGGTGACTTGTGCAGGGACCTAAGTGTATGGTCGTGGTGAGCCTCGACCTAACACCTGGGTATTAATGAGACACTTGGTCAGTCTAAAGATGATCAGCTTAATAAGACACTTGGATCATTATTGAAGAGAAAGATGATCAGTTTAATAAGACACTTGATCATTCTTGAAGAAAAAACTGACCAATTTAATGAGACACTTGGTCAATCTAAAGATGATCAGTTTAATGAGATACTTGATCATTCTTGAAGCCAAACCAACGATACACCCGGTGAAAATAAAGTACTTAAATATTTGTATTATTCACACGTTTATGAGTGTACAGGTACACCAAATTGATCAGAAAGATCGGCCAAAAAGAAGACTGGTCTATAAGAAAGATCAGCCAAAAGGAAGAATCAAACCTACAAAAAAAAAAAAAAAGATCAGTTGAGAAAAAGTTCAAATGGAAAAGAAAGATCCAGGCCGAACGCTTGGAATGACCCGTCCAAAGAAGAAAAGAATGGCTACCCAGACAATGTGCCAAAAGCATGGCTCATACCCTACACATCGGCATCAACTCAAGAATAACAACGATGTTAGGGGGTAGATTCCAAGCAACATGAACCCCTGGAGAACAAAAGCCCCCAACCCGCCATGAGCATGTATATATATGGCAGTGATCTCAGGGGGTGGATGCTTTGAAGCATGGTCTCTATAGAGCAACATCTTACCTCGTCAAGAGCTATGACATCTACCGTATTTTTCTCAGCTTGTGAGGAAAGACACGGCTCAGGGAAACCTTAATCAGTTCCTCTTATGAGCTTCAACCTCGACATCTTTAAGCTGTCTTGAGCACTAAAACTTCAAAAGATCGCCGGAACTTGCCTTTAAAGGATATGACAAGAAGAAAAGATGTTTCAGATAGAACATTCTCAGCTATTCAAGTCCTAGGAGATAATTGGAAGCAATTTGGAAGATTTCTTGATCAAACCTGTGAAAACAGCATCTGCTGATGGGTCAACTTCAAGAATTAAACTGTATTGTCTCAGAAGGAACTGGAGTTCGAGCCTTATATGGTTGGAAAGGTACAGAGGTTAGATTTCCATGGAATTTTACGGTTTGTGATTTTGAGTTTTCTTGAAGGAGTTATGACCATTTTACTACCCAAAGGTCAGCCCAGAATTTCTACGCGGGCAGCATCTGCTGATGGGTCAACTTCAAGAATTAAACTGTATCATCTCAGAAGGAACTGGAGTTCGAGCCTTATATGGTTGGAAAGGTACAGAAGTTCTCTTTCCATAGAATTTTATGGTTTGTGATTTCGAGTTTTCTTGAAGGAGTTATGACCATTTTACTACCCAAAGGTCAGCCCAGAATTTCTACGCGGGCAGCATCTGCTGATGGGTCAACTTCAATAATTAAACTGTATCATCTCAGAAGGAACTGGAGTTCGAGCCTTATATGGTTGGAAAGGTACAGAAGTTAGCTTTCCATAGAAATTTACGGTTTGTGATTTTGAGTTTTCTTGAAAGAGTTATGACCATTTTACTACCCAAAAGTCAGCCCAGAATTTCTACGCGGGCAGCATCTGTTGATGGGTCAACTTCAAGAATTAAACTGTATCATCTCAGAAGGAACTGGAGTTCGAGCCTTATATGGTTGGAAAGGTACAGAAGTTAGCTTTCCGTAGAATTTTACGGTTTGTGATTTCGAGTTTTCTTGAAGGAGTTATGACCATTTTACTACCCAAAGGTCAGCCCAGAATTTCTACACGGGATTATGGAAATAAAGCAATGCGGGCTGCCTATTTGGGAATGAAGGTCTTAGACGAATTTGTCATGTTTTGGAAGATTAACAAAGGCCTAAAAGTCACTTTAATTCAATTTTAGTTAATCCTAAACTTTCCATGTTAGCGTTAGTCGAGATTGGATTAAAATTCCTAAAGTTAGAAGGATTATACTTCTTATTTTGAGTCACATTGAGTTAGCCTTCCTGGAGGATGATTATGGAACTAAAAAGAGACATGATCCATGCCTACTTAAGAGGAATTACAGCACAAAGATTAGATATGCAGCAGTAGTGCAAAGAAGATCCGAGCGTTAGTAAGATCCGCTCAAAGATGGATCCAGACGAAGCTGAACCAGGTTGAAAGAGGATCCAAGAAAAGTCGAACAAAGCTAAAAAGGGGTGTCACATTCGCCCAAATGAGCAAAAAGATATCAACAATCAAAGCTTGTGGAGACAAGAAAGTTTATTGAACGGAACTAGAACCAAATGCAATACGAGTGCGCACCAAGGCATTACGGAAGTATACAAGGCAAAAATTACAAGAAAAAAAGAGTTAAAGAGTAAGAAGAGGCTCAACAAATGTCCGACAATTGTTCAACATCAGCTAGGTAGACAATAAACTTGGACTTAGGCTGAAGACGAGCAACAAAAAATCAGAGGAGAACTATTCAAATCCCCTTCGATGAGTCGCCAAAGAACTCATCTCGCGGATTTGAGGGGGTATTGTTATAGGGGTTTTTCGTCAGCATGACACATTGGCAAGGATAGCGGGTAATGCGGAAATATGGTGATTCCACGTCATCAAAGGTCAAATGTGAGACACGTTATGAAAAGGGTCAACATGAATACATGACAGCACCATACGAGGGGCCATCTGCAGATGGAATCTGCTCGGCCAAGAATTCCACTCGGCCAGGAATATGCTCGGCCAAGATTCTACTCGGCCAGGAGTCCACTCGGCTAAGATTCTACTCGGCCAGGAGTCCACTCAAGAGTCCACTCGGCCAGGAGTCCACTAGGCCAGGAGTCCACTCGGCCAGGAGTCTACTCGGCCAAGAGTCCACTCGGCCAAGATTTTACTTGGCCAGGAGTCCACAAGAGTCCACTCGGCCAAGAGTCCATTCGGCCAAGATTCTACTCGGTCAAGTCTGTTCAGCCAAGTCTGCTCGGCCAAGTCTACTCGGCCAAAGATCAATACTTAGCCAAAAACAGGAAATACAGTCCTACTAAGATACGCCATATCAGGAAGAGATCTGCACAGATACGGAATCTTAGGATAATATTCTAATAAGGAAATATCCTTATTTCCTCTCCAGTACCAGAGAAGTTTATTTAGGAAAGAACTCTAAGCTTCCAGAAGGATAAATACCAAATGGAAAACAAGTCCTAATTGGTCTACTCTACCAGAATCCTACAAAGACTCTAATTAATGAGTCCATCGCATATACGATAGGAACTAGGGCAACCTAGATGGAACCATATAAATACACCCTTGTATTCATTATAAGAGGTTATGTTCATCATGAGCAATGGACACTTACACGAGAAAAGAGATACGAAACATAATCAATTATCTGAGAGAAAGCGAGTATTGAGTGTGTAATCCTTATATTCATAGTGGATCACTTCTCGCCATCACCGGCACCGTGGATGTTTCCCCGCCTTGGGGTTTTACCACGTAAAACATGTGTTATGCTTGTTTATCTTTTATTTTCTACTTTCATTATGTTTATCTTGCAGGTTTCATTAACCTAAAATCATTGACCGGTTGACTTCCAAAAATCACCGTCAACAAGAGACTTGAGAGAAAAATCATAAAGATTGCATCTTTAATTCTCTAAAAACATTTCCATATCCAGAAATCATCATCTAAGCATCATCTAGGATCATCTAGTATGTGCTAATGCATGGGTCTTCTTCAACACACATGTTATGGTAAGTTGAACACTAATTTCATCTAATCTTAGTGTTTTTACTTAGCGATTTATCTCATTTATAACTTGTATGTTCTTAGATCAATTTCTACTTACAAGATTGAAATTATGTGTTTAATGTTTAAGTGCTGTATTGTGATAGCTATAACCTAGGATTGCTTATTTTATATAGCTATGCTTTATGCCGTGACATATAGTAATTAATATATAGGATTGATTTAATTGTCATCTTATAATCCTAGATAAGCATTTAGTGTAACCTAGCATTAATTGCATATTTGGATATCTTTGCATATTCATATAGGTTGTTTAATCTCTTCATTGAGAAGTAAGTCTTGTGGCTAAGATTGTTTAGGCCGCAAGCAAATTGATTTAGGTTCACTTTTAAAGGCCAACGGATAGTAGTGGTGGGTTAGTGACCGTGTAGGGTTTGATGAGGTCAACCTAGGTTATGGACACCATTACAATTAGTGGATTCGAGGATCGTGTGAGGCGCACATAACAACCTGTGGTTTTTTCTTGTTGAAGGTTTCCACGTAAAAATCAAGTGTCATTTAAATTCTGCACTTTACACTAGATTTATTATATTGACTAGATTGAGGTTATTTTCGTAAAATTGACTAATTACGAAAATTTGGTAATAACTGGATTAAAATCTATTCATCCCCCTCTAGATAGTTTCATACACACTGCGTAATATTTGTTTCAAAGTGTATGCATGATTGCCATTCGCGGGGAGGATTTCTGTTCCCGGTCAACGATAATATAAATAAGGTAGGAAGACTAGCAAGAACTTTTGAAGGAATAAAGGTTCTTATTTTTATTTTTTTTATTTGAATCCCGAGCCTACTCAAACAGAATAACAAATGGCAACTTCATCTGGATCGCCAACACATTTAGAGCACCATAAGTTGAGGACTATGGGAGACTATGTTAGGTTTTAGATTTGTGTTGGCTTGATTCCATAACAAAACTCTTTTCGTTTGTATTGACTAGCTGCTTAGGTGGTTCGTGTTTGATATGAGCTTCAACGAAAGAAAGCAACTTTTCATGCAAAGTTCATCTTTAAGAGGAAAGATGCTTACTTGGATGCTAAGATATCGAGATTTTTTCTCCTTTTGCAAGGCGTAATCGCACACACACACATTGCATTCATATGTGTCCCTGCATCGTTGTGCTCAATTGGTATAACACATACACAAACATATTGTTGTATGCACATGCATTAGATTTATATTGACAACTTTTATGAAATTGCATGTTCTAAGACTATTTCTAGGAAATGGCATACTTGTATTTATTTGTTTGTATTTTATTGATATCAGACTTGATTATGTTTTTATGTTGTTCCTTATTGAGTTCCGAACGTTTCAGTTACTCATTCATATGTTTTCAAGTTACTCATTTATCGTACATGGTTTTTGTCCTTTTGTATCGAGTCGAATTCTAAGTTTTTGATTAAAGTTTCATAGATATCCATGTCCATCAGTGAGTTAGGGTTTGTAATCCGAAAACAAATTTGAATTTTGAGTTTAGAGGCTGGAGAACGGTAGGAGAATGCATGAGGAGTGCGAAAGGGAAGAAAGGGGAAGAGGGGAGGCAAATTGCCAAAACCACCCTTGTCCCGTGGAAGCGCGTGGCCTCCTTGGGAAAGGCAATCCTTTGTCCCTGTGGAGGCCACACGCCTCCACGGATGTTGAGGTTGCGTGGTGCCTTCTCCTTCCTGTTCGCCACATTATTTCCCTCTCTTTTAAATTGAATTTTGTGCAGAAATTTTCATATGTTTTTGGTTTTTTGTTTTTGTGATATCTCACCCATTTTAGATCCGATTTTGGTGATTCAAAAACCAAAATTTTCTTTTTTCAAAGGAGAACAAGTCCCAAGTGTTTAGAGAGTTTATTGGAGTCCAGAGTTTTTGATTTGCTTTGATCTTCATCAAGTGTTCATCATTTTGTAAGTAAATTATATTCTCTACACTTTTCTTGTGATTAATTTCTTGAATCTCTTGATTTGAATGTGAAATGTGTTGAGGATGATTTGGTTTCTATTTTTGGACTTGTTTGAGTGACTTTTGAAATTAGCTTTATTGATTTTTAATTGAATATCTTTCTAGCTAATTTTGAGGAACATGAACTTGAATCAAGAAAAATTTGGGTTTGTTCTTAATTGTTGATTTCTGGGTTGAAATTCCCTTAAGCAATATAGTGTAGAATATACCTAGAGGGAGGGGGGGGGGGGGGGGGGGGGGGGTGGTGAATAGGTATAGGCCCAATTTCTTCCAAATTCAATTTTACGGAATACAACAATTAAAAGCACACTTGATGTGTCTAAACAATTGAATTGTTTTAACAAACACATGCGGAAATCAATATACAAGTGATACAATTAATAAAAGATATGGAAGATAAAAAAACATAAAAACCAAACTTTTTTTACATGGTAAAACCTCAATGAGGAAATGTCCATGGGTTGATACCACAACTACCAGTAAGTAATCCACTATGAACAAATAAGAGATACACACTCAAAAAGCAATCAACACATGATTCACTCTCTAGGCTATCAACTCCTATTTTACCATTGGGCCTAGTGAATCACTTAACCTACTTTTTATCCGAAATGTGTCCTACACCTCTAGGAAGCAATTTCCTATCCAAGACTCTCAAGTCTCTAGGAAGATTTCGTGCTTATCTATCTGGATCACAAAGATCCTAGTCAAGCTCCCCTAGCTCAACCATCCAGAGTACCACACTCCTAATGAATGAGTAACCGAAATGACTGGGACTCAATAAGGAATCATATGAGATCATGTTCAAGTCCAAAGATAATAAAATATAAACAAATAAACACAATGTCACATAAGTATGCCATTTCCTAGAGATAGTCCTAGAATATGCAAATCAACAATGTTTGTCAATATGAGATTAATGCATGTGCATACTTCAATAAGTGTGTGAATGTGAAATTCCCTTTAAAGCAATAGTGTTTTATACCTAGAGGGGGGGGGGGGGGGGGGTGAATAGGTATAGTCCCAAATTCTTCCAATATTCAAAAATGCGGAATATAAGAATGAAATGAATACTTGAAATGATATAACAATTGTATAATATGAATCAATTCATGTAAGCATCAATATACAAATGAATCAATACAAGTGAACATATGGAAGATAAAGAAATATAAAGCGAAAATGAGACACAATGTTTTTTACGTGGTAAAACCTCAAAGAGGAAACATCCACGGGTTGAATCCACAACCACCGGCAAAGCAAATCCACTATACGAAAAGGACTTACACACTCAAAGCTATCAACACTATGATATCCACTCCAAGCTATCAAGACCTAATCAACCCTCGGGCTAGTGATTCACAAAGCCTACTCTCTATGCAAGATATGTCCTACACCTCTAGAGAGCAACTTCCTATCCAAGGCTCTCAAGCCTCTAGGAAGATTTCCTTGCTTAGCAATCTAGATCACTAGGATCCTAGTCAAGCTACCCAAGCTCAACCATTCGGAGTACGCAACTCTTTGCTAAGACTTTTGCTTAGTTATCCAAATCCCCTTGATCCTAACTAAGGCTTCTTGCTTGAATATCTGGAAACCTTTCCTAGCTAAGTCTTCTTGCTCAAGTCAAAGGCTTCGCTCACCTTGACAAGAGACTTCAACCTATTACAAGGCAATGATCTAAGTGATGCAAATGATGCAAACACACACAATTAGAGTAAGTAGATCAAACACACTCTATGAACATGCTTAATGATAATCTAGAATATACTATCAACACACAATCACAAATCTATCTAGAAATCAAAGCATGCCAAAACAATAAGAACAAGATTAGAATATTCAATATATGTCACAAAAACCTTAGTTCTTATATCAAGAAATTGAATCTAGAAGATAACATGAAGCACATCATACAATCAATTTCTAGAAGCAATTTCAAGCAAAATCAAGTCTAGCAAAAATATGTTCAAGAGAGATCACAAAGCTAAACTCAATTAACTAATCAATCATACAACCCTAGCATATGATCTAACATACTTCTCAACATATTTCAACAATCAATTAGAAAGAATCATAGAGATGATCAAGTGAAATTGAAAGAGAAGAAGTTTCACATACAACCAAAGAACCTCGGACTGAAATCAGAGTGCTGTGAAAAATGACGAAGTCAAAGACTCTAAAAATTCTTAGGGTTTGTAACTCTCGTCTAGACCAACAATTTTCGCTTTTAATCACTCGATTTTGAGTTTGTATGAAGAAGTTATGATCAAAGTAAGAAAACAAAAATCATGAACAATTCTGCAGAAATTTTCAATTTGATGTTCTTCAAGTTGTTAGAAATGGAGGGAAGGGAAGGTATTTAAAGGAAGGAGAAGGAGAACATTTTGGACTAATCAAAAGAGGCCAAACCACCCTCTTTCCCATGTGGGGCGCGTGTGGCACACGGGACTAGAGGGAGGTTCTGGTCGTGTGGCACACGGCCTCCACACCGGGTGGCTTAGACAAGGCCAATGGCCATGGCTGCTCCTTTCGAGCACCTCACACGTTTTTCGACCGTATTCGATCCTCTGAACTCCGATTTCGAATCCGTTTTCGGATTATGAATTGTGACTCCCTCATGCACAATGAAGACTATGAAACTTTGACAAAAGGTTGAGAAGGAAAATGGCGACGAACACAACTCAACGAATGAGAACGAAAAGTAGCGTAGCTACATCGTTTGGACTTGAAACTAAATGAATGAGTAACCGAAATGATTGGGACTCAATAAGGAATCAATTAAGATCATGTACAAGTCCAAAACACAAGAAACACAAACAAATAAACACTATGCAATACAAGCATACCATATCTAAGCGATAGTGAGAAAACATGCAATTTTACAAGATTGTCAACAATAAGAAAAATGCATATGCATGCTAAATGTGTATGAAAGTGTTATACCAAATGTTTGAACAACGATGCAGGGACACACATGTATGAATTGTGTGTGTGTGCGCTAACGCCTTGCAAGAGGAAGAAGAATCTTGATACCTTAGCATCCAAGTAAACGATGTTCCCATTGAAGACGAAATTTGCATGAGATGTTGCTTATTCAACTTTGAGACTTCTTTCTTCTTAAGAATCACCTAAGCAACAACTAATACAAATAAGAGAGTTTTTGTAATGGAATCAAGCCAACACAAATAAAAGATCTTACAGAATGTGTTATACCAAATGTAGCACAACGATGCAGGGACACACATGTATGAATTATGTGTGTGTGCGCTTACCTCTTGCAAGAGGAAAAAGTATCTTGATACCTTAGCATCCAAGAAATTGCTTATCCTTTTGAAGACGATATTTGCATGAGAAGTTACTTTTCTCCTTTGAAGCTTCTTTTCACTAAGAACAACCTAAGCAACTGACCATTACAAATAAAGAGAGTTTTGCAATGGAATCAAGCCAACACAAATCTAAGATCTTACATAGGTTTTTAGTCACATGTTCTAGAACTATAATATTTTGATTGTGATTTCAATTGTTTAAATCTAGTTCTTCTTTGAGTGAATATGTTGTGTATTATAAGTGTTGATTTTCCCACTTGATTTCAAAGCTAGATTTGTGCCTTTTTGTTGTAAATATATTATTCTAGTTTTGATTGACATGCTTAGGTTTCTAGATACATTTTGTGTATGAATTGAATTGCATATTCTTGATTTCCTATTACATGTTCATAAGGATTGGTTTCATATGTTTGTGTGCTTGAATAGTGATAACTAATTCTTCATAGAGTGTACTTGATCTATATGTTCTATTTGCTTGTGTTTGCATCATGTTTGCATGTTTGCACTTCACTTAGATCATTGCCTTGTGAAAAGTTGTAAAGGAATCTTGATTAGGATTTCAAATGGAAATCTAGAAATCGAGTGAGTGAGCTTCTATTAGTAAAAGGCCCGAGGGTAGAAATTAGTAGGACATTCCTTGTGAGACAATCGTGCAGATTGGTCAATTTTGAAGGTATACATTATTCCAATTAATGAGAAGTGGTGTCGCTAATGTTCGTAAAGCAACCTGTGGATGTTTTCTCATTTGTGAGGTTTTACCACGTTAAAAAAAAAAAATCTTATGTTGATTTCCTTGTTTTAGCTTTTACTTACTTTAACTTGTTTTGTTTTAATACTTGTTTAATTGAATTTGAATTGACTTGTTAAAGCAATTTACTTGTTAAAGTTTCTAAGTGTCCATAGTTTGATTGTGTGAAAAAGAAGTGCAAAGAATTTGAGTTTATACCTATTCAACCCCCTCTAGGTATAGTTGACACTATAAGTGGTAAGGGAAATTTCAATTGGTATTAGAGCGGGTGTCTAGAAGTAATTAGATAGATCCATCTTATAGTGTTCATATTTGTTTGTGAAAAATCATGATTAAGGAAGTTTTTGCTTTCATGGCTTCTATTGTTGAAAATGATGAAATAGAGTCTATTGACCTAGGAGATCAAAAGATGAAAGATCTTATATATCCAAGAGAATGAGAGAATCTCCAGGACTAATAGGTCTTTCAATAAGAAGCTAGGAGAAAATCATGAACTTGGCTTAAAAGAGATCAAAGAGTTTAAAGACAAAATTCTTAGTCTCGATAAGAACTTGAAAGATAGTAATGAGAGACTAGGAATTTTGAAACAAGAAGTTGAGCAAATAGATGATTCTCTTGATCATGCTAAGAGACTTGAAAATGTCCTTAGAGTCAAGATTAGTGAGCATGAGAGTCAAGAGAAGAGGTATGAATAATGGTTAAGTAAAACACGTGAGGATGTTAGAAAAGGTGATAATATTCTTGAGAAATATGCCATTAAGATAAAGATGCTTAGTGACAAGCTTGATGAGGCCAATAAGATGATAAGTAAGATGTCATCTAGCACTATGAAAGTAGATACACTTTTTAAAATTGGTAAGCATCCTAATGACAAGAGAGGAATAAGTTATGTGAATGAAAAGGTTACACCTTTATCTAACAATTCTACTTTTGTCAAAGAAAGTTGTAAAGTGAATGTAGGTACACTCTCTAATGGTAAAGCCATGGATGCAACATGAGGTGCCTCAACATCAACAAGGAGCAACAAAGAAAAATCTCAATAAGATCAAAGGCAACAATCATCATTCTCACATGCAAAAGGCGAAGTATCAAGGAAAGCGCATCAAAGAGGTAACAATATGAAGTACTTTGAATGCTCAAATTAAAGGTAACTTTCTTAAATTTTTACCTTTTTGCCATTTTTGTAACATGGTATGTCCAATGTTCTAGTAAGCGCTATGCGCTAGTCGGATAGAAACCTAGTGCCTACGGCCTAGGCCGATTAGTCGACGATTAATCAATCGGTGAATTTTTATTTTTATTTTTATTTTCCCGCATAAAAATACAAATCAAGTATCAATTCAGATCCTAAAAAGTAAAAACTAAAACTGAAATTAGTAAAAAATTAAACTAGAATAAGTTGATATAGGTGAAAAATCAGTTAGATGTTTTGAATGGAAGTGTTTCATTTCATAATTAGGAAGCTTTACATGCATTGATTATATAAGAGACTACTTAATGTTTCATCAATTTAAGTTTTGAGTTTGGAATAACTGGAAGTGCAGTGCACTTCAGCACTTCATTCTTTGTTTTCATGAGTTGATCAAAATGACTACCCTTAACTTTTTATTTATTTTTTATTGTTTTATATGGTAATAATTATTGATGTAAAGACCTTTATTTTGTGATTGGCTTATTTCATGACAAACCACATTGGGGGTGATTGTGTAATGGGTAGCTTAGATCTTCTTGATGATTATCAAGAGAAGCTTCCAAGCATCTCCATGACTTCAAGATCAAGAGCTTTAAAAGGTATATCACTTGACTTGATTCTTGAAGAGATTAGGTGCACACACACACACTTACATGCATTCCCATTTTACTTGCATTTGTGTTTCCATGATTGTGTGAATTTGTGTCTCATTTCACACGCACAATTTGTTGTTAGTTCTAAGTACGTGTGGTGTAATTTTTTTCCATTTGTGTGATCGGAAACGTCTGCGCTTGCACGATAGTGTGCATGTCTTAGTGCGATGGTTAACCATTTAGGAAGGTCCCATTCTTCTCTTGGATAAGTGTTAGATATGGCGTGGTTGAATAGAGTAAGGTGTCTAGTTTCAAAAGATTATTTTTTCAATGATTTAAATGTTTTTCAAAACTGACCTCTGTATGGTCTTATAACCATAACTTTTTATATAAAAATTCAAAATGAGTTTTGAAAATTTCTGTACAAACTAGACACCTATACCTTTCCAACGGTATATTATTTGTAATATTTCATGATCGTTTGGATTGGTTTTGGAATCTCCAAAGAGACCACTAAAACAGGGCATCTTTGTTGTAATATGAATCTGACCTTTTGTCACTCAAATGACCATAACCTTTTCTATAGATATCAAAAATTCAATCTATAAAATGGATTAGAAATTAGACATCCATACCTTTCCAACAGTTTATTATACGATAAATTTTGATATTGTTTGGTCATGTTTTGGAGCACTCGAATATTGAGCTGATGTGCTGTCGCGTGCATTTCTAGTAGGTGGGCGCTATACAGTCGCCCTACGTATAGCGACCTGTACAGCGACTTTGCCCAGAATTTTGATTTTTTTATCAAAATGGCATAGCTTTGTCTAGGGCTTCATTTATATACATCTTCATCTTCCTTTGGCCTAGTGGGTGTGCTGGAAATCAGTTTTTAGAAAGAGAAAGTGCCACTTAGAGAGAGATAGCTCCAAGAACTCTTCTTTAACTCTCTAAACCCAAAACCCATGCATCCATGACTTTCTTCATGCACCAATCTTTCATGGATCATCATCAATCTTGACTTGGTAAGTAAGAACAAACCTTAATCTTTGATTATTGTTCTTAAATATCAAGAATTCGTTTTATTGCATATGATTTGTTATAATCTTGTTTTGAATGCATTTATTGATGATTGATAACATGTTTGGGTTTGTATTGAGATAGCTTAATTGATTAGCTCATTTTTGCCTAATAAGCTAGGTCATAAACATTCTTGTGTGATTTATTGATGACTAGGTTGATAGATTGTCTTTTAATCAACTAGTTAAACTTTTGAATGTTTATGTGTGTTTTGAGTAACAATTAGTTTGTTAGAAAATCTCTACTTAACTAATTGAGAATACATGTATGGCCATTGATGAGGTCGTTTGTGTACTCAACAAAATAGTAATAATAGTGATTTTTGGTTGATTATTGAAAACTCTTTTAAAACCTCTTAATCCTTTTAAGATATGATTTGATAGCAAAATAGTGAGCAAGTTCGTTCCACAGGGAATGGAGTGTTAATTAGATAAATTGACTAATCTTAAAACAATAAAATAAATCATAGTGTTTGATAAATGTGTGGTTTCTAAAACCACCAATGCTAAACTACTCAAATGAAAATACACAAAAATGTTATGAAAAATAGAATACTCAACACCTTGATAAGAAATGTGATAAAATCAAATAAAAGATAGCTAAGGAATAGATTGATTAACACTTGAATGTGGGTAAGCTAATCTAGCTTCATTAATGTACCAATCTCATTATATTAACCACTTAGAGGCTTAGATTAGTGGGGTTGATATACCCACCACTAATCTATCCTAATCAATGGGTTCTCAATCACACAAGGATTGTCAATCCACATATGAATATATAACAAATTATTCCACTCAAGATAGCAATTAACAAGTGATATACAAGTTAATTATAATGAATGAAATCTAATTAAATTGAATGATTAGAACATATAAGAGATTCATTACAAGCTAAGCTAAACCCACAACCAAATGCTCCTCAAATCTATCCCCTAGATTAGGGGTTTAGTTACACATATTTGCAATAAATGAAAAGAAGTAAAATATAAGGAAATAACCCTTGGGTCACCTTCTTTAGGCTTGATCCTTCTCCTCCTCTATGCTCCTAAATGCAAGGAATGGAGGTTGATGATATGTCTTGGAATGTGGGTGTTTTGGTGGAAAGTTACTAAGGATTTTGGTGGAGAAATGGTGGGATGAGGAATGATGAAGTGAAGTAATCAAGGTTTTATGTTGAGGGTTGGATGGATTAGATGAGTTCAAGATGAGAAATGGAAGATGATGAATAATGTGCCATGGATGATGATCTAGATCTGAAAGTGAGTTCTCTGAAATTTCTCTCTGATTTTCGATGCCTCTGAAGATGAAGAGACGATCTATTTATATGCATTCTTGGACCAGTACTGATAACTGCTTGATTCGCTGATGTGGAGTCTTGGTCGCTATTTGGTCGCTATGGCGACCCTGGTGCTCAAAACGGTTAGATGAGAAAGTCGCTTCGAAAACCATCTTTCTCGCTATTTGGCAAGTGGCGACCATGACCATTTTATGTAGAGGTCGCCACTTGCAACCTCTTGGTCGCCATGGCGACCATAAGTGGCGACCCTGGAAAGTGAGGAGGTCGCCACTTGTACCTTCAAGGTGGCCATGGCGACCCTAAGTGGCAACCATGCCTTGAGTGCACTAGGTCGCCACTTGCAAGGGAGGTCGCCATGGCGACCCCAAGTGGCGACCACACCTGATTGCATTTTGTGACTTTCTGTCGCCATGGCGCTCATATGGCACCCAAGTAGCGACCTTCTGAAGCCTTTGGAGAATCCTCTGTCGCCATGGCGCTCTTGTAGCGACCTTTTGTGTCCAAGTGGCGAAAATGCCCTGTTTCTTCCCATTTGTGAGACATTTTTGCACAAGTCCTCCACTTTCATCTTAATTACTTCTGAAACCTAATAAAACCTGAAACACTCAATTTTAACACATTAAACACGGGGAAATGCCCGAGAATCAAGCTAAAAGAGTCGGAAATAGGGGCCAAAATCATACCAATTTTGGCTTGATCAGCCATGTATGTTGAAATTTGTGATAACTTTTATGATTAGGTTGTTATTACCTAAATAAGCCAAGACTTGATTATTCTTAAGAGATTAATTGATATCTAGATCGATAGACTTGTGTTTATTAATCTAGTTAAGCTCTCTTGAATATTCAAGGTTGTTTGAGTAACAATTAGGTTGCTAGAAAATCTCTACAACTAATTGAATTCACATGTATGGACATGTTGACATTGTTTGATAGCTAGGATTGTTTTGTCATTGCTAACATCTAGCTAAGTCTTCATGCTTTGCATTTAGACATTGACAACTTGGATTTATTGATTGTTCATTAAATTCCTTGTTGAGTATTTTGTGTGTTGTCTTACACATCATTGTATTTGAGCATATTATACATGTTCACTTAGACTTATTGAAAATGCCTATAAGGTTATACTAACAACCTAGAGGGGGGTGGGAGTGGGGGCGGGGTGAATAGATTGACACACTAGTTTTAAAAATTCTTTCGTGACTTATGTCAAAACCTTGGTGAGCATACAAATTAACCTTGAACAAGATTGTTATGAGAAAACAATTTGTACAAGTATGCTCAATTCACCACCCTTAGTCTACAAAACATATACCAAGAAACAATGTATCTCATATATAAGTATATTCAATGAAGAGCACATTCCACAAGTTGTATTATGAATATTACAATGAAAGATCACTAAGTAAAACTTTACAACTTGATATAGAATATTGCAAGATACAATGTTCAAACACTTACAAGAAATAAGAAACAAATGTTGATTTAACAAACAATGTGTGCATCTCTTTCTTTATCAATAACATGTTTATAAGGATGTGAGGAAATAAAGATAATAAACAAGTTATATTGAACAAACATACAAATATAAAGAGATAGAGATGGAGACATTTGACACATTGATTTTTACGTGGTAAATCTCTGAAGAGTAAACATCCACGAGTTGAATCCATAACCACCGGCAAAGCAATCCACTATATGAAAAGGATTTACACACTCAGGGATATCAACACATGATATCCACCATAAGCTATCAGCTCCTAGTCAACCCTCGGGCTAGTGAATCACCTAGCCTACTCCCTATCCAAGGTGTGTCCTACACCTTTAGGAAGCAACTTTCTATCTAAGGGTCTCAAGTCTCTAGAAAGATTTCCTTGCTTAGCTATCTAGATCATAAGGATCTTAGTCAAGCTTCCCTAACTCAACCATCCGGAGTACCACACTTCTAGCTAAGACTTTTGCTTGGCTATCCAGAACACTTTCCTAGCCAAGTCTTCTTGCTCAAATTGAAGCTTCACTCACTCCAAGATGAGACTTCTACCTTTTGCAAGGCAAATGATCTAAGTGATGCAAATGATGCAAACATATGAAACATAGAATATATGATCAATACATCCTATGGAAACTAGAAATAATCAATGAGCACACAATGCATATTTTTCTAGTTTATGATCCAAAACTTGACACCACACAAAATGATGCATGAACATATGAAATGTATGGATAAGGTACACTCCATGAAGATCTAGACAGGCAACAAAGTACACAAAACAAGGTTGTTTAGACCTTAAACATGAACAAAAATCTAGAGCATGCAAAACACCTAAAACATGCCAAATCCTAGATTCTATTCATGTTACTAAAGCTTGAAATCAAAACATGTTCATTAAGCATATATTCAAGACTTTATACCACAAACAACAAAAATGCTAGAATCACAAGATATGATCAATGAATATTCTAGCAAGTATTTAGACAAGGATATAATTAAATGATCAATTAAATCCTAGAAAGCTCCAAACACACAATCAAATGTGCTAATCCTAAATATGTTCATTTAAAGGATCAAAGCACATTTCAAGCATTATTAATCATAAAATGATTCAATCAAGTCACAAATAATCCTAGATATCAAACTAATCACAATACAACTCTCAATCATGTGAAAAACCTAGAATCCAAGAAACTAGTTCACATATGTCTCTAATTAGACTTTTGATTAGTATTGATTATGAAGCTATCTTTCTCAATAGTATTCACCATACATATACATACATATAGAAGAAGAAAACCCTAGGTAATTGAAGATCAAAATAGATGAAATCATAAAGTTTAGTTCAATACCTAAGAATCCCGTGTAGTTTCGGTTTTGAGAGAAGAACCACCTCAAAACGTGATCAAACAGTTGCAAACCTTTTTGGAAAAGGTAGGGGACTTGAATACGAAGATTCTCTAACTTGAATCACTCAATTCAAAGTCCGAATGAGAAAGTTATGGTGTTTGGAAGTTGGGAAAATTGGAGAGAAAATTTCAGCTCTATGAAATTCAAGTTTTCTTTTTGGAATGAAATGGAGGGAAAGAAGACTATTTAAAAGAATTCAAGAAAGGGATTTCAGGACCAATCAGGAGGGGCCACATCACACATCCTATGTGGGGCACGTGTGGCACACGTGGGCAGAGAGCACCTTTGGCCTTGTGCCACACGTGGTCCACACGTGGCCTCCAAGCTTGGCCGTTGGCCTTGCTTGCTCCTCTCGCGTTCTTCGGCTGTATCCGGAGGCCTCCGAACTTTGATTTCAAATTCATTTTTAGATTACAAACTATGACTCTCTCATGTACAACAAAGACTACAAAACTTTGACAAAAGGTTGAGAATTCATCTTGGAAAACGACGATGAAGACAACTCAACGAATGAGAACGAAAAGTAGTGTAGCTACATCGTTTGGACTCGAAACCTAATAAATGAGTAATCGAAATGACCGGGACTTAATTAGGAATCATAAGAGATCATGTTCAAGTCCAAAAAAATAAAATGTAAACAAATAAGCACAATGTCACACATGTATGCTGTTTCCTAGACATAGTCTTAGAACATGCAATTTTACAATGTATGAGAATTTGAGATCAATGCATGAGCATGTAAAAACATATGAATGTGTTATAAAATGTTGCACTACGATTCAGGGACACATATGAATGATTTGTGTGTGTGTGTGTGTGCGCATTTACACCTTGCAAGAGGAAGAATATTGATACCTTAGCATCCAAGCATGCGATGTTCCCCTTGAAGACGATATTTACACAAGATGTTGCTTCTTCACATTTGAAGCTTCTTTCTTCCAAGAATCACCTAAGGAACAACTATTACAAATATATAGAGTTTTGAAATGGAATCAAGCCAATATAAATCAAGGATCTTACACTTATTGATTCTCTTCATTGAATCAAGTCTTGTGACTACGGTGGTGTAGGGCACAAGCATTTTGGTCTAGGATCACTATTAAAGGCCCGTAGGGTAGTAGTGGTGGGTTAGTGACCGAGAATGGTTAAGGTCAACCTAGGTTGTAAACATCATTACAAGTAGTGGATTTGAGGATCGTGTGTGGCTAGTAGAATAGCTTGGTTTTTCCTTGTTGAAGGTTTCCATGTAAAAATAAAATGTTCTTTAATTTCCTCACCTTTACTTGATTTTTATTGTATGTTTGAATTGGGTTAATTGTGATTAATATTGATTAATCGAAAAATTGGTAATAATCGATTAACAACCCATTAACCCCTCCTCTAGGTATATTTAGACACATCGTATTTATTAGTTTCAGTCGATAGTTTTGTTCTATGGCTTGATTAAAATTCATCAAGTATTATATGATTGCCATGTGAATTCAAGAATTGAAACCAAATTCTGCAAGTCTCTATCCAAGTTAAATTACCATAACCCATGAGAAAGTCTTGCCCTGGAAACTCAAATGGCATGTATTTCACACACAACCTTAAAGATGCATTTTATTATTATTAAATATTTTAAAATGGACTATGTAGAGTCAATGAATTTGACTTTGCCTAGCCGATTTGACCGATTAATCGGTAATTTGACTGATTAATTGGTGGCCGACTAATGTGGTCAATTTTAGCCTTTATGCCATAGTGAGGAGCCGACTAGAGGAATCCAATCGATTAATTGGCTGCCTAGGTTGATTTTTCAGACACTGGGTAGGACACATAAGACCTAGGTGCTATGAGTATATTCGTAAATGCAAATATGAGAATGATTTGTCTTTGATTAATGGTCCTAGGCAATCATTCATGTACGGATCTAGTTCTAGACCTAGGAATGCCTCGCATAAAAAGCATGTTGAGAAAAATGATGTTGATGATTTCCTTATGAAAACACATGGTGTGCCTTGTACTACTATGGTTAAGAAAGTGGATGATGCTTTGTTTGACTTGTTTGAAAATGTGATTTATAAAGTCAATGTGCATGATAATAAACCCAAGAATAGGTCAAAAGTTAATAGTAATGAGAAGCATGTTGTCAAGAAAATGTGGATTAAAAAGGACTCAACTCAATGTTTTGTAGCACAATATGCATTTAGAGCCAACACATCTTATTATTGGTACCTAAATAGTGGATGCTCTAGGAATATATATGACCGGTAACAAGGAATTCTTCAAGAAATTTGTTATGAAGGATGGAGGATGGGTGACTTTTGGTGATGGCACCAAAAAGAAAGTGTTAGGCAAGGGAACAATTTGTATCCCCTGATTGCCTAAGCTTAGAAACACCTTGTACGTAGATGGTCTACAAGCTAACTTGATTAGTATTACTCACTTGTGTGAAATTTTTCAAGTAGTTAGCTTTAACAAGGATGTGTGCACTATCATAGATAAAAAGGGCAAAATTGTGTTAAAAGGCAAAAGATCTCTTGATAATTGCTATTGTCTTAAGATAGACCCTCTAAAATGCAACATGGCTCAAGAATGCAACAAGCTTGAATTATGACATCAAAGATTATGTCACATGAACTTTAAAGATTTAAAGACGCTTGAAAAATATGACATTGCTAGAGGTCTACCTAGTCTTGATAAGAAACTTGATGGAGTTTGTGAACCTTGTCGACTTGGTAAATAAATTAAAGTGACTAACTTTGCCACTAAGAAGCCCTTAGAACTTTTGCACATTGACCTAGTGAGGCCAATGCAAACCGAGAGCATAAATGGCAATAAATACATTTTTGTATGTGTTGATGACTTTTCTAGGTTTGCTTGGTATAAGATCTTAGATTTGTGTTGGCTTGATTCCATTGCAAAACACTCTTTATTTGTAATAGTTAGTTGCTTAGGTGGTTTTTGATGAAAAGAAGCTTCAAAGGAGAAAAGCAACTTCTCATGCAAATATCTTCTTCAAGAGGAAAAACGCATTCTTGGATGCTAAGGTATCAAGAATCTTCTTCCTCTTGCGAGATGTAAGCGCACACGCACACACACACACAATTCATTCATGTGTGTCCCTGCATCGTTATGCTATATTTGGTATAACACATTCAAACACTTATTGAAGTATGCACATGCATTAGTCTCATATTGACAAACATTGTAGAATTGCATATTCTAGGATGATCTCTAGGAAATAGCATACTTGTGTGACTATATGTTTATTGTTTTTAGACTTGAACATGATCTCATATGATTTCTTTTTGAGTCCCGGTCATTTCAGTTACTCATTCATTAGGTTTCGAGTCCAAACTAGGAAGCTACGCTACTTTACGTTCTTATACATTGTGTTGTTTTGTCATTGTGTATTGAGTTGAATTCTCAACCTTTTTGCAAAGTTTTATAGTCTTCCTTGTGCGTGAGGGAGTCATGGTTCGTAATCCAAAAATAGATTCGAATTCGAAGTTCGGATGCCAGAATACGGCTTAAGAATGCTAGAGGAGAGCAAGGGAGGCAAGCGATGGCCAAAGGCCATTGGAGGGCAGCCTGTGAGGAGGCCGTGAGCCTCATGGCCCACACATCCCTCTGCCCGGTGAGGCTCACACACCTCTCATGGGGAGAGTGATGTGTCCTCCTCTGATTGGGCACTGATTCTCCCTCCTTCTCTCTTTTAAATATTCTTCTTCTTCCCTCCAAATATGTGTAAAGAAAAATTGAAAAAGATAGAGTGCATAAATTTTCTTCAAGTTTTTGATTTCTTGTTTTGATCATAACTCTCTCATTTCAATTCGAAATTGAGTGATTTATAAGCCAAAAATGTTGGTCTTGAAGAGAGAAACAAACGCCAAGCATTTTTAGAGTTAAATGATTTCGTGATTTTTCACGGTAAGCAGATTTCAGTCCGAGACTCATCATTTATAGGTGAAACATCTTCTTCTCACTTTCTCTTTTGATCATCTCTTTTAATCTTCCTATTTGATAGATGAAATGTGTTAAGAATGATGTTAATTCATACTCTAGGTTTATTTGATCGATTGATTATTGAGTTTTAGCTTTGTGATCTCATTTGAACATATTTTAGCTAAACTTGATTAACTTGAAATTGATTCTAGAAATGACTTGTATAATGTGCTTCATGATGATTTCTAGGTTTGATTTCATGATCTAAGAACTAGGATTTTTTGAGTGATATATTGAATATTCTAATCTTGTTCTTATTGATTCACATACTTTGTTTTCTAGATACATTTGTGATTGTTTGTTGAAAGCATATTCTAGATTATCACTAAGCATGTTCATAGAGCTTGATTGATCATCTTGCTTATTGATTGTGTTATGCATCATTTGCATCACCTAGATCAAAGCCTTGTAATAAGTGTGAAAGTATACAAACAAGGTTAAATTACTTAAAGCGTACTTAGAGGGAGGGAGGGAGGGGGGGGGGGGGGGGTGAATAGGTCTTTCGCCTAATTTCAATCCTTTGAACAAACTTATGTTTGTCCCTCAAGGTAGCTTTACATACAACATATAAACGGAACATTCATACATAGACAAGATATGCATATCATCATTTAAGCAATGTCTACATATAACAAGTTGTTGTATGAGGTATAATATCACTAAGATACAAAATCAAAGAATATCTTGTATATCAATATTGTTCAAAGTTATTGCAAGAGTGATCAAATATATCTATATACATTAATAACCAAATATGGAAGATTACAAAAACAAATTGATTTAAAGAGGATTGTTCTACAAATCACTCTTTACAAGTACTTGTTCAAATATACAACGCAAGTAAATGATATTCAACAAATTAACACATACACATACACAATATAAAAGAGATAGAGAAAGAGACAATGAACACAAGATTTTTTACGTGGATTACCTCCAAAGAGGAAACATCCATGTGTTGAATCCACAACCACCGGCAAAGCAAATCCACTATATGAAAATGACATACATACTCAAGGCTATCAACTCTATGATATCCACATCAAGCTATTAAATCCTAATCTACCCGCGGGCTAGTGAATCACTAAGCCTACGCTCTATCCAAGGTGTGTCCTACACCTCTAGGAAGCAACTTCCTATCCAAGGCTCTCAAGCCTCTAGGAAGATTCCCTTGCTTAGCAATCTAGATCACTAGGATCCTAGTTAAGCTCCCCTAGCTCAACCATCCGGAGTATGCAACTCCTTGCTAAGACTTTCGCTTGGCTATCTCGAACTCATTCCTAGCCAAGACTTCTTGCTCAATACAAAGCTTCACTCACTTTGAAAGAGACTTCAACCTTTCCTCAAGGCAAACGATCTAAGTGATGTAAATCAAAATCAACACAACATAGAACATGTGATGAATATATTATATGGAACAACTAGACCTAAATATGTGAGAACACAAGAATAAAAGTCTAGATGCAAAAAACATGAATTAAACCTAGAGCATGTGAAAACACCTAAACACAAAAGCTCATATTTCCATTCACACATATAACACTTGAATATATCATAATCATGAAGCACAAATTCAAGATATTATAAACATACAAATAAATGCTAAAAACATAGAATGTATTCAATGAGTAATCTAGCCGAAGATTTAGAGAAAGGATATATTGATTAATCAATTAAATCCTAGATATCTCTAAAAACACATACAAGAGCCTTAATCCTAGATTTCATCAATCAAAGGATCAAAACACATTTCAAGGATTATCAATCATAAAATCATTCAATCAAGTCTCAAATAATCCTAGATGTCAATCTAATCACAATACAACTCTCAAACATGTGCAAATCATAGAATCAAAAAATTCTAGTTCACAATTGTCTCTAATTAGACTTTTGATTAAGATTGATTATGAAGCTATCTTTCTCAATAGCATTCACTAAATATATACATACATATATAAGAAGAAACCCCAAGCAAATTGAAGGTTATAAAAGAAGAAATCATAAAGATAAAGTCAATACCTCCAAATCACGTGCTGTCACGTTTTTCTGGGTATAACACCTTGAAAACTCAATCAAATGACTATAAGATCACTTGGAAAAACTAGAGGACTCAATAACGAACAATCTCCAATTTGAATCACTCAAATCCGACTTCGTATGAGGAAGTTATGGTGTTTAGAAGGTGAGAAAACATTGGGAGAAAATTCTGGGCTGTTTCTTTCCTTTTTCTTCTTTCTTTCTTCTTACTTGAAAATGGGAGGGAATGAAAATAGAACGAATTACACCCACCTCCCCTGAGGTTTGTTAAAATACAAATGAAAACGACTTTATCATTAAATAACACTCACCTCCCCTGCCGTCAGTCAACGTCCGTTACATTTAGCCTTTGACCTTGTCAGACTGTGTAAAAGTCTAAAATACCCCTAAGTATATCTATTTACTTTTATACCCCTAGAAAAAGACAAAAACTAAACTTTTTTAAATTAAAAAAACCAAACAAAACTAATTAAAATAATTATAATTATAATAATAATAATTATTATATAATAAAAAATATAAGACTAATTAAAAAAATGATGCATATTAAAAAAACTTATTAAAATAATTAATATTACAAATAATTAAAAAACAAAAACAGAAATTAAAAATTTTAAAAACAAAATTATTAACAAATATATCTAAAACCCAAAATCTATTTATAAAAAAAGAAAAAAAATTATCTTTCAATTATTCATATCTCAAAAACAAAATCCATAAGTCAAATTCAATAATTCATATCTTCTACTTTGTTCTTCAATCCACAAATTAATAATCCCAAAATAATCCAGCAATTCATAGAGATCAAATTAAAAAAAAAAATTAAAAAACGAAAAAAAGAAATTGATGAACTGGTGGAGACAAACTCCATCGAAGATCCATCTCCAAACAAAAATTTTCCAGATCTCTCCAGATCTTTCCGCTGCCTCATCATCTTCTTCTTCATCATTTTCCAGATTCTCCATCCATTCTTCTTTTTCATCATCGTCCCACAACCTCATCACCTTCACCATCATCCCACAACCATCATCATCATCGACCATCACCATTATCGACCATCATCTTCCCCATCATCCAACACAAATACAAACTGAAATTAGATTCCAACACAAATACAAGTTGGAATCGAAATCTGAAAAAAATTCGAAATACAAACTGAAATAAATCGAACCCATCTCTTCTCCACTTGGAAATCTCCAGATTTTTCGAACGCCCACAACCACTGTCTGTTCTTTGTTCACCAACACAGTCACCATCATCATCATCATCAAACCCAAAACAAACCCAGAAATCCAGATTTGATCACCAACCCCAAATCCAACAACCTTGCCGCCACCCCGACAATCATGCCGCTGGATTTCTGTTTCAAGTTTCAACCCCGAATTTCATCTTCGTTTCCCTAATCCAATAATCACATCAATTTTTGTAAAAAAAGAAAAAAAGAAGAAGAAGATATTAAATCAGTAAAAATGGAGCAACACCAGAGTAGATCGAAAAAACCCAAAACCCATGGAAGTACATCAAAGATCGTGATGATGGTGAAGCTTGGTTAGGGTGATGGCTAACTCATGGGGATGTGGTGGTTGAGATTGTTTTTCCGGTGGCCGCCGGCGACAAGATTGAGAGAGATGAGAGATGAGATCGGGAGAGATGATAATGGTGATTTGGTCATGGTGATTTGGTCATGGTGGATCGGGAGAGATGAGATTAAGGGAGATGAAGGTGATTTGGATCTGGATCGGTGGAGATGAGTGAGGATGGTGATTTTAATTTTTAATTTGTTTTGGTGAATAAGAAGAAGAAGGTGATTGGGTGGTGGTGATTGGAGATAAGATTTGTTAAGAGATAAATTTTTTTTTATTCAATATTTTTTTTAATATTTATTTTAGTTTTGCAAATTGTTTTATTTTTTTATTCAATTCTTAATCTCTAAACATAATTTTTATTTTTTTATTATTTAATTTTATTATATTTATTAATTATTAATTATAAATTGAATTAGTTTTATTTTTAAAACCTTTTTTCAATATTTTTTTTAACTTTTTAAAATATTTAAATCCTAGTTTATTTCGTTTTTTTTAATATTTGTTTGTCTTTTAGTGGGTTTAATAAGTTGAAAGACAAGATTACCCTTCTTGATTTGGTCAAAGGTTAAGTTTAACAGACGTTGACTGACGGCGGGGGAGGTGAGTGTTATTTAATGATAAAGTTATTTTCATCTGTAATTTAGCAAACCTTAGGGGAGGTGGGTGTAATTCGTTCATGAAAATATTTAAAGGAAGCAAGAGAGAGAGAGAGGCCACCCAATGAGGAGTAGCCACGTGGCAATCCACGTGTGGACCGTGTGTGACACATGTGGACGGAGAGCTGTCCAGCCCGTGTGTCACACGTGGCTCACATGTGGACAGCAAGCTTGGCCTTTTGGCCTTGCTTGTTCCTCTCGCGCTCTGCTCGTGTTCTTCGGCCGTATCCGGGCCTTTGAACTCCGATTTTGAATCCATTTTCAGATTATGAATTGTGACTCCCTCAGCCACGTGGCAATCCATGTGTGGACCGTGTGTGACACACGTGGACAGAGAGCTGTCTAGCCCGTGTGTCACATGTGGCTCACACGTGGACAGCAAGCTTGGCCTTTTGGCCTTGCTTGTTCTTCTCGCGCTCTGCTCGCGTTCTTCGACCGTATCCGGGCCTCCGAACTCCGATTTCGAATCCGTTCACAGATTATGAATTGTGACTCCCTCACGCACAATGAAGACTATGAAACTTTGACAAAATGTTGAGAATTTATCTCAGAAAATGAAGACAAACACAACTCAACGAATGAGAATGAGAAGTAGCGTAGCTACATCGTTTGGACTCGAAATCAAATGTATGGGTAACCAAAATGACCGGGACTCAATAAGGAATCATAAGAGATCATGTTCAAGTCCAAAAACAATAAAACATAAACATATAAGCACAAAGTCACACATGTATGCCGTTTCCTAGACATAGTCTTAGAACATGCAATTCTACAATGTATGAGAATTTGAGTTTAATGCATGAGCATGTAAAAACATGTGAATGTGCTATATAAATGTTGCACAACAATGTAGGGACACATATAAATAATTTGTGTGTGTGTGCCTATTGTCTTGAAGAAGAATGATGTCTATATTACCTTAATTGTGCAATGTAGTCCATTCCCCTTCAAAGGCTCCTTGCTTGATCTTTTGGCCACATCTTTCTTTGAAGCTTCAAATCATCAACCTATGACCATTAATCACATACAAGAAAACATTGTTTTGATATAAAATTTATGCCAACACAAACTAAAAACCTAACTGTTAGGATTATGCTCAATAGCAAGAGTGTAATATTGTACTTGACAATCTTTTCATATTAATAAAGTGATTTCTGTTTGTTAATAAAATCTTATATAGCCTTTATTATTATAATTGTCAAATTAAATAATCATAAGGTCAAAAGACTATGAGAAAAGAAGAATTGTTCGTACATCTGGATATGTATGAGGTAGACACAATTCTTTAGTTAGTATTGAATAACGCTCACAACTTAAGTTGGAGGTTGGGCACCTTTATCTTGTTAAAGTTGTAGAATTCTTTTACTAGCATTTGAGTGGGATCAAATGTGTTATGATGAGTCAAAAATCATCGAAGGGTTTTCGAGTAAAAGAATTTAATGCACTGGGTGCATTGAACTGGATCATAATGAAATACTTTTTTCTAGAACCGTCAATAGATAAAAGTCTTTTCATTATCAGGACAATCGGAGAGTCTATCTTAATCCTGAGATAAATGATGGACTTATGGTTGCAAGTGTTATCATTTGAGCTATCAATGAGTACGATTATATAGCATAGTCTATCCTCGATAGTTTGGTGGTATTCATTTGTTAATCGATAGAGGACTTCATTTATAGATATGGACATCGTGGCTCCATTTATTAAATGTGAGTAGAATATCATCATATGGATGCTTTGTGGTTTTGGATATTAAATCTTAACGTTGAGTCTTTAATAGTGTCTATTGAAAGATGACTTCTGGACAAGTCATAATATATATCCAAGTTCAAAGTGTGGTCATATGAGTAAATATGGTAACTTGGAGAGCTATAGACGGTCTATGAGCTCTTGGCGATTACTGATATTCTTCACGAGGATTCACTATCTCCCATATGATTGTCTAGGGTATGAATGAGTATCGTTAACTTATTCCATCTTTATTTAAGAGTGCAATTTTAGTTCTTTAGTGGAATGAACTAAAATTAATAGATTGAACCTAAGTGAATCATTTGTTGATTGTGATTGGGTTATATCTATTGGAGCTTAAATTTAGATAGGCCCGCCAAGATCCCCAATCCGCATGGACTTGCATGAATCACTTGATATATTCTATCGGACTATTTGTGGGTCCATTTAGAATTGTATTTAATATATTAAGAATATAATTTGCACATTATTTAATTAATGGGCTGTTTAATTATATTAATATATTAATGAAAGGCATGTGAGCTTGTTTCTTTTAGTAAGAATGGGTCTAGTTCACATGTGGGCTTTTTATTAAAGTCCAAATGGATTAAATGAAATAAGAAAACAATATGTAGGCCCAAGTCTCATGTCATGGGCGGCAATGGGTAATTATAAGCCCATTATATTGTTTTGTTTTATTATTTAATTAAATGGAAATTAATTAATATGTTAATTAATTATTTAATTAATAATCAAATCTTTTTATGATTAGGAAATATGTTTCCTAGAAGTATACTATTATTAGTTGTATATTAAAAGTAAAAGATTTTATTTGTTTAGTCAAATTAGGAAGTCTTTTATTTAGTCACAAATACACTAAAGAGTTGGATTAGGGTTTGAATTCTAAAGAAGTCTTTGTATCCTATTTGGAAAAGGACTTTGGTGATCACCTTGTTGGATAAGGTAAGAATTCAGAAACCCTAAATAAACTAGGGAGGGTTTTCGGCCACCCTAAAACATCTAGGGCAGAAAATTCGGTCACTATAAATATATAGTGAGAATTTTCGGCCAACCCTAGTTTTCTTTTTAGAAGAATTTATTTTCTTCGGCAAAAAGGAAAAAATAAAAATCCTACTCTTTTTTCAGTGAGAATTCGGCCAAGGTGTTTGTGAGAGAAGAATTGTTCTAGCTTCGATAGTGTACTATTGATCTTGACATCAAGAGATCTTGTACACACTTTCGAATTAGGTTCACTTGAATTTCAATCCTAGGATTGTGAATTCAAAAGTGACCGGAACATTCTTAGCAAACTTTTAGAGCTTATAGTGACTAACAAAATCAGAAAAAGTGTTTGTTCGTCCATTCTCAGGTTCACAATTCAAAGAAGGGAGACCACGCTCCTAGATGATTCACGTTCGTGATCGGCTTTGGAAGATCTAGCGGATTACCATCGACATTAGTCTATCGGATCACGCGACAAAGGTATTTAATCTTTTCGTATTTATGATTAATTAATTAAAGGGTTAAGGCTCAATATGGAAAAATTTTTAAAACATACTAAACTCTATTTTAGTCTCGCTTCCGCTGCGTGCACGTATTTTTTCCTTACACTAACAAGGTGGAAATCTCTTTCAAAGTGAGTGAAGTTTTGATTAGAGTAAGAAGTCTTGACTAGGACATGTGGTCTAAATAATCAAGCAAAAGAGTCTTAGCTAGGAGTGTGGTACTCCGAATGGTTGAGCTAGGGGAGCTTCACTAGGATCTTTGTGATCTAGATAGCTAAGCAAGAAATCTTCCTAGAGACTTGAGAGTCTTGGATAGGAAATTGCTTCCTAGAGGTGTAGGACACATCTCGGATAGGAAGTAGGCTAGGTGATTCATTAGGCCCGAGGGTAGACTAGGAGTTGATAGCTTAGGGTGGATATCATGTGTTGATTGCCGTGAGTGTGTAAGTCCTTTTTTATTATAGTGAATTGCTTTGCCGGTGTTTATGGTATCAACCCATGGATGTTTTGAGGTTTTACCAAGTAAAAACAATTGTGTCAAGTTTTGTTTTTATGTTTCTTTATCTTCCATATTTTTATATTGATTGCATCACTTATATATTGATTTCCACATGTGTTGGTTAAATCAATTCAATTGTTAAGACTTATCAAGTGTGCTTTTAATTGTTGTATTCCACAAATTTGAATTTGGAAGAATTTGGGCCTATACCTATTCACCCCCCTGTAGGTATATTCTACACTATTGCTTAAGGGAATTTCACTTAGGTTTTTATTTTCTTAGAAACAAGACCGAAACTTTTGATTACTTTAATAAATTTTGTAATCAAGTTCAAAATGAAAAAGGTCTTGAGATTAACAAAATGAAAAAGGTCTTGAGATTAAGAAAATATGTCGCATTAGGAGTGATCATGGGAGTGAGTTTGAAAATGCTATGAAAATACACGGGGTGTGTCTAATACAACCTAGATGGGAGGGGGGGGGGGGGGGGGGGGGGGGGGGGATGGGTTGTTAATCGATTACTTACCAACTTTTTTGATTAGTGAATACTAATCACAATTAGCCTAAACAAACAAACAACAAAAAATCAAATGTAAAGTGCAAAATTAAATGGACACTTGATGTTTTGTGTGGGAAACCTTCAACAAGGAAAAACCCATGGGGCTAGCCACGGTAGCCACTTAGTCACAGAACTCCACTACTTGAATAATTGTTTACAACCTAAGTTGACAACCTAGTCACACTTCAATATTCATAGCACAATCTATTCTACCTTCAAGCCTTTAATAATGAGCATTGACAAATGCTTGCCAACCAACCTTTGGTTGCAAGAGTTCACTTACTTGTGCAACTACCATATGTAGCCACAAGAGTTTGACTCATTAAAGAGAATTAAAGTCTAAGTGAATATGTGTCAATATTCTAAATGCAACAATGTGTAAAACCACACACAAAATACTTAACTAGGAATTTAAAGATACAATCAATAAATCCTAGTTATCAATGTCTAAATGTAGAAACATAAAGACCTAGCTAGGTGATATGAATGATATACAATCCTAGTTGTCAAACAATGCTTACATGCCCTTACATGTGGACTCAATTAGATGTGTAGAGAATTTCTAACAACCTAATTGTTAATGAAACACATATAAACATTCATGAAGCTTGACTAGATGAATAAATGTAAATCTATCAACCTAATCATCAATTAATCATATATGAATATTTATGGCTTAACTATTTTCGTAGAAACCAACTTAATCATACAAGCTATCACAAACAAATCCCATCATGTAATAACTTCATTAGATATACAATAAATATGAAGATTTGCTAACCTAAGCAATAAATGACATGTCTTGATGAAATAGTACTATAAATGAGATGCGATGTTAGTTCTACTTACCAAGTGAAGACACTAATGAAGACCCATGCTAGATGATGCAAGATGAAGATGAGTTTTGGGATTTGGATAGTAAAGGAATGAAGCTTGGAAGCTTTCTCTCTCTAGCGGAACTCTTTCTCTCTCTAAATTATGGAATTTAGAGTTCTAAAAACGAATGGGGAAAAAGATGGGGTTTATAAAGGAACCCTAAATGAAACTACGTCATTTTCGAAAAAAAAAAACTGATTTTTGGGTGTCAAAAGTGACTTGGTTGGCAGGTCGCTTAATTCTTGGAAATAAAAGCACGACAACGTAATAGCTCTAGTTTCGAGCGACCCAAAACATAACCAAATGACATCAAAACCTTTCGTATCATATACGGATGTCTACTTTCTACTCTTTACAAAATCAGGTTTCGATGTTTGTAGAAATATATATGGTCATTTGAGCAACCAAATGTCAGATTTGGACAACAACAAGATTGCCCAAACCCATGGTATAAGACCATGTGACCCAAGACCAATCCAAGAGAGAAAAAGGGACCTCTATAGTGGTCACACATCACGCTAAGACAAGCACACATGTGGACGTTTTCGATCACACAACCGAAAATGAATTACATCATACAAAACCACACTTAGATCTAATAATGAAGTGCATGTGTGATTGTGAAAAGAATGCACACATAAACAATAAGGTACAATTGCATGTCAATAAAAATGCATGTAAGTGTGTGTGTGTGTGTGCCTAATCTTTTCAAGAGTTAAAGTCATGTAAACTACCCCTTGAAGCTCATGAGATGTCCGGAAGCTTGTCTTTGAGAATCCACACTTGGAGAACTTGTGCTACTCGTTACAAAAAACATCCCCAATATGGTTTGTCATGAAATATGCCAATCATAAAATAGAGGTTCTTACAATCTCCCCCTTTGGCTATTTCATGACAAAACCACTGCTCATAAAATTTCCTCACAAATAAAAAAAAAAAAATTAATGTCAACAAGTTCATTCTACATTACAATGAGATACCTAAGATTTTAAATCCTCAACTCTTCAATCTCTTTGTAGAATATCATACCTGCAAGACAATAGCAAATACACTTTCTAGGACACAAGTGCATGTGAGGTGATCAAACATAAAAAAACATTTGCACTCAATAACAACAAAGCAATACAAAGTAATGCATGTGCAATGCTCCCCATAAAAGGTTACTCTCTCTTCCACCCGCCCAAAGCATAAATAATACTCCCCCTAAATTTCTCAAGATTTCTCCTCATTTTTGTCATAAGATAGGCAAATGAGCTCCCCCTATTGGGTTGCTTTATCAAAGAGAGCTATTAGCATAAAAGACATTTGCAAAATCATATATATGAACTTTATGTAACTTCAGAAATTGAGAAAGATTCAAAGAGTTTTATTTTAAAGACAATGTATGAAAATGTTGCTTTGCATGCAAGACATATAACATTAAATTTTCGAAGAATTCAAACAAATTTGTACCATTTTGTCATAAACAAGCAAGATATAGTTTCTAAAAATTATTGTAAGAAAAGAGCAACTATATCAATCTTTAAAGGCAAACCAAGACATGGATCACTACAATAGATTGGGTCATTTACGGCACACATAAATGGCACGTTGTACACGTTATCATTCATGATTTGCGTTTAGTGCAAGTCGTAATAGTGATGCATAATTTCTCAAAGATAGCGCACATTTGAGGAACGTTGTAAAAAAAGATTATTTACGACTTACCTGTTGCGTGTCTTGAATGGCGTGTCTTAAATGGCGTGTCGTAAATATTATTATTCACGACTTGCATTCAATGCAAGTCGTAATAGTGATGAATAATTTCTCAAAGATGGCACGCATTTGAGGGATGTCGTAAAAAAGAATTATTTACGGCTTACCGGTTGCGTGTCTTATTTGAGAGTCTTTTAAGACATGCATGTCAAAAGGGCATAAATTGGTTTGAATTCACTTGGAAACCCTTTTGATGTTTGCTTTGCCAAATACCATTGGTTTTGAACTTAAATGCAATATGTCTTGCATGCAAAGCATCTTGTCACACATTTTTTTTCTTAAAATTAAACTTCTTGAATCTCTCTCAATTACTTGAGTTGCATAAAGTTTGTTTATATGATTATGCAAATTCATTTTGTGTTAATAGCTCTATTTGCTATAGCAACTCGATAAGGGGAGCTCCTTTGCCTATCTCATGACAAAAAGAGGGAGAAGTCTTGAGAGATATAGGGGGAGCATTGTGTATGCTTTGGGGAGAAGTTTGGGAGAGAGTAACCATTTAGGAGGAGCATTGCACATGCATTAATTTGTATTTTTTTTAATGCAAATGCTTTTTATTTTTGATCACCTCACATGCACTTGGTCTCGGAAAGTGCTTTCTTGCTATTGTGTGTAGGTATGATGATCTACGAAGAGATTGAAGACCTTGAAGACTTAGATTCTTAGGTTCTCTCATTGTAACGTAGAATACACTTTTGTTGACCAATAGTTTTATTTTATGTTTTGTGAGGATTATTTTGTGAGTGGTTGTTTTGTCATGAAATAGCCAAAGGGGGAGATTGTAAGTTCTTTAATTTTGATTGGCTAATTTCATGACAAACCACATTTTGGGGGTTTAAAATGTAAGGGTAGTTTAGGGCTTCCTTGTTCGTGATCAAGTTTATTTGGATTTCAAGCCCTCAAGCATAAGAGCTCATTGAAGGTATAATCACTTGTGCTTAACCCTTTTTTCTTTGAAGAGATTTAGCTGCAAGCATACATATCTCATGATCTTACATGTTCTATATACCATGTTGTGTGGTTCTTGTTGTTGCATATTCTCTTTTCATGCAGATCACTCTATCATTTTGTAATTGTTCTTTGCCATGATTTTTGGCCTTGAAATTTGCTTGAAGCCTTTTCTAGAGGCTATTTTTTTACCTTTGGCTGCTCCCAGGACCGCTGTGATTTTCTTCACAGTGCTAGGACAGCGGATTCTAGGACAGCGCCAACCGCTCCTGGACCGCTGCCATTTTTTCGCAGCGATTGGTTTGACAGGGCAAACCGCTGCGGCTTTTGCAGCTGTACACGCACCGGTCGTGGTGTCTTTTCGTTTCCAAGAGCCAAAATGACATCATTTCATCTAGGGGTCCTATATAAGTATCATATTCTTCCTAGCTCGTTTTTGGTGAGCTCAAAATCAGAATTTAGAGAGAGATACTCAAACCCTAGAGAGAGAAGCTCCCAAGAACTCATCTTTACTCAACCAAACACCTTCCCATGTGCATCTAGCATCTTCCTAGCATCATTCAAGCATGGGCTTTCTTGTTTTCCTTGACTAGGTAACTTCTACATATCCTAGAACTTCTTATTTCTTTCTTATGACATGTATGCCTAGGTTTAGCATTTAATTGTTAATTAAATGCATGTCTCCTTTGTTTATTGTTATTTCTAGCATGTTTGAGACTTTGATTGTTGGTTGAGATGAGTTGTTTGTGATAGCTAGGATTGTTTTGTGATTGATAACATCTAGCTAAGTATGCATGCTTTGTATTTAGGCAATCTTGATTAGGACTCATTGATTGCATTAGTTAATTGCATTTATTGTCCTTACCATGTTTATTGACAACTTGTGTTGAGTTGGCCTTGTCTATTGACAATTAGATTGCTAGAATCACTTTGCATCTAATTGAGTTCTCATGCATGAGCATGTAGGCATTGTTGATAACTAGAGCGTTGATTTGCATTATAACATCTAGCTAAGCATTTAGTGTAGCCTAGCATTATTTGCATTTAGAATATTATCATATTCACATAGGTTGTTGATCTCTTCATTAAGAGTTAAGTCTTGTGACAACCGGTGTGTAGTGCTCAAGCACCTTTGGTCTAGGTTTGCTATAAAAGGCCTACGGGTAGTAGTGGTAGATTAGTAATCGAGAATGGTGTGACTAGAGGTCAACTTAGGGTTGTAATCATCATTACATATAGTGGATTCGAGGATCGTGTGTGGCACACATATCAGCCCGTGGTTTTTCCTTGTTGAAGGTTTCCACGTAAAAATCAAGTGTTCTTTAATTTCCGTTATTTATACTTGATTTTATTGTTTGTTAAATTGAGTTTATTTTTGAATATTGACTAATTCAAAAATTTGGTAATTAATTGGATTAACAACCCATTCACCCCCCCTCTAGGTTGTTTAGACACACGTGAGCAATATATATTTATATTTTCAGTTATTTTTGTGGTATGATTGGTCATTTAAGATTAGTGTTCTAGTAAACGCTAGGCACTAGTTAGGTGGAGGAGCAGCGCTTAGTGCCTAGGCGGCCCTTTTTTTCTTTTTTTTTTTGCTTTGTATTTTATTTATACAACAACTGATATATATATTGCATGCCCAATTTACTATTTGATAATTGCTATTTGGCCTAACTGACCTAATAGGCAGCTGACACAATTGCCAATAGGCCACCAAGCCCATATTTGACTAAGTTAAGTTAAGGTGCAGAGTAAATTTTCATAAAATCTTCCTTCTCACTTTGACTCAGTTGACGCAGCTTTTCATTTCAAACACAAGCAACTCCTTTTCTCTCTCTCTACTTTTGCTCTGCCTTCTCTTTACCAACGACTGATCGAACCAAAATTGGTATGATTTTGGCCCTCACTTCTTCTCTTTTTGCTTGATTCTTAGGCAATATCCCATGATTTAATGGTGTGAATTAAGTGTTTTCAGGTTTTTATAAAGTTCAGAGGCATTGGAGTAATATTGGTGGCAAAATGGGCTGAAATTGTAAAAAGTGTGTGCAGATCATTCATCTTCAAAGAGGTATATCTCTCTCCTCAGATCAAACCACATTTCCAATTACATATATTCGAAAAGCCCCGAAAGTCTACTTTCCAGCGGTTTTTACGGATTGTGATTCCGATCTTCTACATAAAGTTATGCCCATTTTAGTAACTGCTGTGCATTCCCTGTCACCATGGTGACCCTAGGGCGATGCCATGGCAAACTCCACTTTCTAGAAGCAACGAATGAACGTTTTTCAAGCCATTTTTGAGGGGTATTCTTGTCCTTTCATGCCCATTTTATACCCTAGCTTTTTTAACATATAAATACACTATTTTATGCTAAGAATTGATAACTCTTGACATCTCTTGATAGCCAAGAAACCTCCTTTCTTCCATTCCTAATCCCTCCATTTCTCCTCTACCTAAAACTCAACATCTAGATTACTCCACCTAAATCATTCATCTCCTTCCATCTTCTCCACCCCTTTCCTTTGTCACTTTCCATATGACTCCACCTATCTAGACACATCCTCAACACCCACTCTTTGCAAAAGATTCAAGCAAGGAAGCTCAAGGAATGATCAAGCTTACAAGAGAGACCCAAGGGTGATTTCTCTCCATTTAACTTCCTTTTCTTGTTTGTAATTATGTGTAATTAAAACCCCTTATTTTAGGGGATGATTTGAGATACTTTTGGACATGAGTATTTATTAAAGCTTTAAATATTATGTTTGCATGATTTAAGTTTTATTTACTTTTTGTTACCTGAAAATCGTTATCGAGATAGGATTCCAAATAACAACTTTAAAGGGACCAAGATCAAGACTGACCCTGGTCGGAGGGGTATCAAGTAGTTCGATACCGATTAAATCCCTATCGAAACCGGAGCTAAATAATGTATATCAAACTAATCAACAATAAGTTTTTCTGGCTTATCTCTTTTCATTACAATACATGGACTAATTTCTGATTTGGATTACAATGGAGTATATATCATAGCCTTGGCGATGGAGATGGTGATGGTAGAAGAACTGTGCCTGTCGATAAGTAGTCCCTCGATCCGTCCTCCCTTTTTTTCTTGAAACTGTTGTATATATAGGTCTTGCTTGCTTGCCATGCACTCCTAAAATCTCGGTTTAGGGTTTGGCCAATGCAGGATCCTCTTCTTTCTCGGAGATAATCTAGGAGATGATTTCAGAGCTTTACTTGCAGAATCTAGTCTTTCCTTCCTAGGAAGAGTCAATCTCGTGATCAAATTGTTACCTTCCTAGTAGGATTCTTACTATATTTACCTACTCGAAATAGGACTCTCTGGCGGGAAAGTGTACTTCTCCTCTGTACGACAGCGTTTTTATGAATCTTTTATGGAGTTTTTAGTTTCTGATATGAGACTCTTGCTGCCCGGTATCTTCCTGCTTGGCGGGCTAGTTATACCAGGAAGTGCGAGCCAGTAGGCATTCCACTGGTGGAGTTGGGGGATATCTAGCTAGTATTATAGTGGGACGCTCAGTGGAACTCCGTGTCGGGGTGCTGCAGGGTTTATGAGAGACCAGGGTATGACGGGGTTGGACCTCGCTGCGGGTATAGACGCAGGCGGGGTGGATCCCGCTGAAGGAGGTTCATATTTGGGGCCAGTCAGGCTCCACTTTGTCGTGGTAACCGGATTGTGTCCGCACCTGCTTCTTGTGTTAAGGTGGAAAATTATTCCTTGGTCCCTCGCCAATTTTGGCGGTTAACACTTTTTAATTAGATCTTGCACTTATGTGATTAAATGAGTATTGACACACTTGTTGATTATAATATGTTATAGGATTTATTTGTGATAAAATTGATTGAGTTATTGACACACTTGATCGATTAGAGCACATAGTGAATAGGATAGGCTTTTGGAGGGGTGATCAACCTCGATTGCCTAGACCATTTGATCGTCACTAACCGATCCCGCCGTGACCCCCATCTCCTTAATCGGGTAGGCATTGCGGTGGGAAGTTGTTTAGGGTTCGTAGTGATGGTCTAAACAACACATTTGAATGAGATCGGTCCTTGATTGTGTAGATAGTGCATTAAAGAAGCCATGTATGAATTGCTCATTGTCCATTAGCTACTCTATCATTTCCCTAGAATTCCTATTAACTGTTTATTTCATCTAACTTATCTAGATTTGTTGGGCATTTCATTTTATTAGTTTTATTAGGTTTGTTTTACATGTATGTTTGATGGCTTGAGAACCCATTCACTCATCCATTTACCTATGATTTATTTTATCGCATTTAGATTAGCTAATTAATTCAACTAATCACTCTAATTCCCTGTGGAATGAATCCTACTTACCATTTTACTAATTTTCTATCTAAGTGGATTTTCTAAGTGGTGAAATTCAATTTACAAAACGAACACATTTAATATCATTTTGTTGAGTACACAACGACGGCTCATCAACGACCCAAACTCTTTCCAAAATCAACCTAGAAATCCACCAAAATCAAAGCCCAACACAAGGAAGTTGGTTTGGTCAGTGTAAAGTCCCATTTATTGATTGGCTTATTTCGTGGACAAACCACATTCGGGGTTGTTGTAAGGGTAGCTTAGGCTCTCAAAACCTCAAGAGGAGAAGCACCAAAGGTAAATTTCTTAGTGCTTGCTTTGCTTTGAAGAGATATAGTTGCACATACACACATTCCATGCATATCCATACCTTGTGTATATTGTGTGTTTTTATATGTGTGCATTCATGTTTTTTTAAACATCTCTTCTTGTATATTTTATTGATTGCATCTTAGGATTAAAATGCCATGACATGTTAGGCATTAGGATGCATTCACATCCCACACTTGCACTTCATGTTTGTTAGTCGTAAGTGTGGTGTAATTCGTTTCCGTTTGTGTGACCGAAAATGTCCGTGCTTGCACGATGGTGTGCTTGTCTAAGTACAATGGTTGACCATTTGAGAAGGTCATATTCTTCTCTTGGATAAGTGTTAGATTTGGTTTGGTTGTTTGGAGTACTATGTCTAGTTTCAAAAGATTGAATTTCAATGATTTAAATGATTTTCAAAACTGACCTTTGTATGGTCTTGTGACCATATCTTTTTATACAAAGCTTTAAAATGAGTTTTGAAAATTTCTGTACAAACTAGACATCCATACCTTTCCAACGGTATATTATTCGTAATATTTCAAGACCGTTTGGATTGGTTTTGAAATCTCCAAAGTGACCACCAAAACAGGGCAACTCTGTTATTGTCCGTTTCTGACCTTTGGTCACTTCATTGACCATAACTTTTTATACAGACATTAAAATATCCCATAAATTGGAGTAGAAAGTAGACATCCATACCTTTCCAACGATATATCATACGAAAGGTTTCAATGTCGTTTGGTCATGTTTTGAGGCACTTGAATTTGAAGCTGATGCATTGTTGCACCCAAACCGCTGTTCACTCGCCCTACGTAGAGCAGGCACCTGATTGATTTTTCAATCTACCCTTCACTTGCCCTACGTAGAGCGGGCACCTGATTGATTTTTCAATCCGCCCTTTACTCGCCCAAAATCCGCCCTACGTAGAGCGGTTTGGCCGGAAACTTTTTTGGAAAATTTCCAAAACGACATAGCTTCAATTGGACATCTTATATATATGCCTCTTTCATTTTAGGTCGTTTTTGTGAGTCCAAAAATCATATTTTTCCTCAAGAACACATTTCAAGAGAAAAATTCACAAGAACTCACCTTTAAACACTCAAAGCATTTCCTTTGTTCATCAAAGTTCATCTAGGATCATCCATGACCATATAGGATGCATCCATGCATGGTTTTGCATCAGCACATCTTCCTTGGTATGTTCTTCACTAATCTCATCTAATTTTAGTGTTTTTCATATTAATGCATCTCTTTTATTACTTGTATGTTTTTAGATAATATGCTAAATACAAGATAGAGATTGTTTGTGATGACATGATTGAGAGTTGTATTGTGATAGCTATCTAGGTTTTTATAATCTATGTTTAGCTAAGCTATTTGACATGTCATTTAGCTATTGATATCTAGGATTGCATTAATTGTTATCTAATCATCCTAGATAAGCAGCTAAGGTTACCTAGCTTTATTTGCTCATTGAATATCATCATATATTCACATAGACTCTTATCTCTTCATTGAGAAGTAAGACTTATGTAGCTTCCGGGATTAGGTTGTGTAAATCACAAGCAATTGAAGTCTTGTGTGATAGACCGGGATTAGGTCGGACACCGGGATTAGGTGATCACTGATGAGGTCGTTTGTGTACTCAACAAAATAGTAATAATAATAGTTTTTGGTTGATTATTGAAAACTCTTTTAAAGCCACTTAATCCTTTTAAAATGTGATTTGATAGCAAAATAGTGAGCAAGTTCGTTCCACAGGGAATGAAGTGTTAATTAGATAAATTGACTAATCTTAGAACAATAAAACAAATCATAGTGTTTGATAAATGTGTGGTTTCTAAAGCCACCAATGCTAAACTACTCAAATGAAAATACACAAAAATGTTATGAAAAATAGAATACTCAACACCTTGATAAGAATAGTGATAAAAATCAATCAATGAGAGAGCTAGGGAATAGATCGATTAACACTTGGATGTGGGTATTACTAACTAGCATCATTAATGTACCAATCTCATTATGTTAACCACTTAGAGGCTTAGATTAGTGGGGTTGGTATACCCACCACTAATCTATCCTATCCAATGGGTTCTAAATCACACAAAGATTGTCAATCCACATGTGAATATAAAACAAATTATTCCACTCAAGATAGCAATCAACAAGTGATATACAAGTCAATTATAATGAATGGAATCTAATTAATTTGAATGAATAGAACACATAAGACATTCATTACAAGCTAAGCTAAACCCACAACCAATTGTTCCTCAAATCTATCCCATAGATTAGGGGTTTAGTTACACATAATTGCAATGAATGAAAAGAAGTAAATGATAAGGAAATAACCCTTGGGTCACCTTCTTTAAGCTTGATCCTTCTTCTCCTCTATGCTCCTAGATGCAAGGAATGGAGGTTGAGGAAATGTCTTGGAATGTGGGTGTTTTGGTGGAAAGTTACTAAGGATTTTTGGTGGAGAAATGGTGGGATGAGGAATGATGTAGTGAAGTAATCAAGGTTTTGTGTTGAGGGTTGGATGGATTAGATGAGTTCAAGGAGAGAAATGGAGGAGGATGAATAATGTTCCATGGATGATGATCTAGATCTGAAATGAAAACTCTCTGAATTTTTGCTCTGATTTTCGATGCTTGAAACTGAAGAGACGCTCCATATATATACTCACTCATGGACATGTACTGGTAACGACTTGATTCGCTGATGTGGAGCCTTGGTCGCTATTTGGTCGCTATGGCGACCATGGAGCGTAAAACGGTTAGATGAAAAGGTCGCTCCGAAAACCATCTTTCTCGCTATTTGTCAAATGGCGACCATGACCAAAATGTGTAGAGGTCGCCACTTGTATCCTCTAGGTCGCCATGGCGACCTTGGAAATGTGAAGAGGTCGCCATTTGTACCATCAAGGTCGCCATGGCGACCCTAAGTGGCGACCATGCCTTGAGTGCACTAGGTCGCCACTTGCAAGGGAGGTCGCCAGAGCGACCCCAAGTGGCGACCCCAAGTGGCGACCCCACCTGATTGTTTTTGTGACCTTCTGTCGCCATGGCGCTCAAGTGGCGCCCAAGTGGCGACCTTCTGATGCCTTTGGGAACTCTTCTGTCGCCATGGCGCTCAAGTGGCGCCCTCTTATGTCCAAATGGCGAAAATGCCCTGTTTCTTCTCATTTGTGAGACATTTTCGCACAAGTCCTCCACCTTCATCTCAATTGCTTTTGAAACCTAATAAAACCTGAAACACTCAATTTAACAACATTAAACACGGGGAAATGCCTGAGAATCAAGCAAAAAGAAACGGAAATGAGGGCCAAAATCATACCAATTTTGGCTTGATCAATCACACAAGCAATTGGACTAGGTTCACTTATACCGGGATTAGGTAGGTGTGATGATTATTGATTGGGATTAGGTTGTAATCATTTCACATTTAGTGGATTCGAGGTTCGAGTGTGGCGCACTTATTAGTCCGTGGTTTTTCCCGTGAGGGTTTCCACGTAAATATCAAGTGTTATTTAAATTCCGCATCATATTACACTTGTTATTATTATTGACTAGATTGAGGAATTTTCGTAATATTGACTTAACGCGAAAATTGGGTAAAATCATTAAAATCTATTCACCCCCCCTCTAGATTAATATTTGAACACACTGAGTTATTTGTTTCAGTCAACGATTGAGAGGAGAGAGTCGATTTGAGATGGTTGGGTTTGAATTGGGTTTTGTGATTGAAAAGGGATTTTTGGGCAAAATTAGTAAGAAGCCAAAACGTCAACATTTTGGGGTGTTTAAACAAAAATAGTGCCTTTTTATTAAACCCAGTTTATTTTTTATTTTTTATTTAATTTTATTTTATAAATCCGTCTAGGTAGAGTCAATGGCTTTGACTCTACCCGGACCCGATTAATCGCCCGATTTTTTCGTTGACTATTGATGTTGACCGTTGACCGATTTTTTTTGGCTAACTTTGGATGGCCGGACACTGCACAACGTCTTGGTGGCCGCCTAGAATTTTTTTTCGAACACTGCTTAAGACCAAATTGCTTTAATTACATCAAGAGGTGTAGAATAGAGAGCATGAAAGAAAAACGGTTGAAAAATAAGGCAAGTTTGCATGAACCTAGGGAATCTAGAACATGTCTATGACAACTAGAAATGATAAAGTGAAACTTAGGTGGGTTAGAAAGAATGAACCCGCTTGCCATTGTGCCAATGTGACACCCATAGATGCAACTAGATCTAGTGAACTTGGTAAGTCTATAGGGGCTCATGGCTCCCATTGACTTGGTTGAAATTGAGCCCATATGGGGAGCTCAAGGAAAGAGAGCAAACTTGCATGAATTGCTATGTGCAAAAAGTTGAATGATTTATGCTCTTTTGATAATTGCTTGAGATTTTTGGTTGCACATATGCTTATATGTTATTTTCTTAATAAGTGTGCAACATTGCTGATCAAGCCAAAATTGGTATGATTTTGGCCCTCATTTCCGATTCTTTTAGCTTGATTCTCGAGCATTTCCCCGTGTTTAATGTGTTAAAATTGAGTGTTTCAGGTTTTATTAGGTTTCAGAAGCAATTGAGATGAAAGTGGAGGACTTGTGCGAAAATGTCTCACAAATGGGAAGAAACAGGGCATTTTCGCCACTTGGACATGATAGGTCGCTACAAGAGCGCCATGGCGACAGAGGATTCTCCAAAAGCATCAGAAGGTCGCTACTTGGGCACCACTTGAGCGCTATGGCGACAGAAAGTCCCAAAAACAACCAGGTGGGGTCGCCACTTGGGGGTGGCCATGGTGACCTCCCTTGCAAGTGGTGACCTAGTGCACTCAAGGCATGGTCGACACTTAGGGTCGCCATGGCCACCTTGATGGCACAAGTGGCGACCTCCTCACTTTTCCAGGGTCGCCACTTGAGGTCGCCATGGCGACCTAGAGGTTGCAAGTGGCGACCTCTACACAAAATGGTCATGGTCGCCACTTGCCAAATAGCGAGAAAGATGGTTTTCGAAGCGACTTACTCATTTAACCGTTTTACGCACCAGGGTCGCCATGGCGACCAAGCAGCGACCAAGGCTCCACCTCAGCGAATCAAGCAGTTATCAGTACATGTCTGAAACAAATTATGGTGTGTTCAATATTAATCTAGAGGGGGGGTGAATAGATTTTACCCAATTTTACCAAATTTTCGTTAATGGTCAAGATTACGAAAATACCCTCCACTAGTCAAAATACAATAGCAAGTGTAATATGGTGCGGAAATTAAAAGACACTTGATATTTACGTGGAAACCCTCACGGGAAAAACCACGGGCTATGTAAGTGAGCCACACTTGAACCTCGAATCCACTAAATGTGTAAAACGATTACAACCTAATCCCGGAAGTAATTACACACCTACCTAATCCCGGTATAAGTGAACCTAGTCCCAATGCTTGTGATTTATGCAACCTAATCCCGGAAGCAACACAAGACTTAGTTCTCAATGAAGAGAAAACAACCTAAGTGAATATATGAAATACTCAAAATGCAACAAGAGCAAGGCAACTCTATATGCTTACCTAGAATGATGATATATCAATGAAATCAATCCTAGATATCAAAAGCTAAATGACATATCATAAAGCTTAGCTAGATGTTATCAATCACAAAACAATCCTAGCTATCAAACAATGTCAACATGTCCAAACATGTGAACTCAATTAGTTGTAGAGAATTTCTAACAACATAATTGTCAATTAAATCCACAAGAACATTCAATTAAGCTTGACTAGATAAATAAACATTAATCTATCAACCTAATCATCAACCAATTGTACAAGAATGTTCTAGGGTTAGCTATTTAGGGAAAATCATCCTAATCATGTAAGCTACCACAAACAAAACCCAATCATGTCATAACTTCACTAAATATGCAATAAAAGTGAAGAATTGCTAAACTAAGCAATAAAAGACATGTCTTGACTAAGATAGAACAATAAATGAAGATGTGGTGTTTGTTCTACTTACCAAGTCATAAATGAAGAAGACCCATGGAAGATTGATGCATGAAACATGTTAGATGCACATGGGTTTTGGGTTTGGAGAGTTAAAGAAGCAAGATTGAAGCTTTCTCTCTCTAGGGTTTGAGTTTCTCACTCTAAGGTCTGATTTTGAGCTCTCTAAAACGAGCAAGGAAGAAGATGATACTTATATAGGACCCCTAGATGAAATGACGTCGTTTTGAAAAGTTTGCAACAGATCGCCCGATTCTGCGCCCTTGTTCTGCGCCCTTGGCCGCAGAACAAGGGCGCAAAAATGCACCTGATGGTTTTGCGGCCCCTAAACGCAAAAACCAAGGGCGCAGAAAAGAGGACAGTGAGTATGAATTTTGATCCTCATTCTGCGCCCTTATTTCTGCGGCCTTGACCGCAGAACAGGGCGCAAAAACGCACCTGATGGAGTTTCCTAAAAAGAAAAATATGATGTGTAATTCCAAGCAAGATGCACCCATATGGACAAGAATGAAGAGAGATTAAATGAGCAATTCATGCATACACACAATAAAGACACAACACATTCAAGAATAAGAATTATGCAAGTGTTGTGTGTGTGTGCATCTATTTCTCTTCATTACAAGAAACACTAAGAATTATACCTTTGGAGTGCTTCTTCCTTTGAGGTCTTGAAAAGGGCCTTTGAACATGATCTTCAATCACCTAACTACCCTTACAATTCAAACCCCCAATATGTGGTTTGTCTACGAAATAAGCCAATCAACAATGGGAATCCTTACAATCTCCCCCTTTGGCTATTTCGTGACAAAACCACCACTCACATTGATCCTCACAAGATAAATGAAACTTCGGGAAATTCTACATTACAAAGTACAAAGAGATAAAAAATAAAACTTCAAGTCTTCAATCTCTTGTAGAATAACCAAACCTTCAAAACAATTAGAATACACTTCCAAAGCAAGTGTATGTGAGATGATCAAGTGAAAGAAAAACAAGCATTTGCATATGAATCTTTTAACCACAATATCATGCAATGTATGAGTATGCAATGCTCCCCCTCAAAGGTTACTCTCTCTCAAACTTCTCCCCAAAGCATACACAATGCTCCCCCTATATCTCTCAAGACTTCTCCCCCTTTTTGTCATGAGATAGGCAAAGGAGCTCCCCCTATTGGATTGCTTTAGCAAAGAGAGCTATTTGCACAAAAGGCATTTGCATAATCATATAAACGAACTTTATGCAATTCAAGAATTGAGAGAGATTCAAGGAGATTTTATTCACAGAAAAGTGTGTGTGTGTAAAAGTTGCTTAGCATGTAATACAAGCACTATTGAGCTCATGCATAAGAATCAATTAAAGCAACAATCAACAGGTTTTCCAAATGAAGTCAAACCAATTAGAGCCCTGTTGTTATGACAAGAAGATATATATCCAAGCATTTGTGTGCAGAGTGTACTAATCACATCAAAAAATATATCATCTTTTCTACATTGCAAGACACATCATCAATCAACAATTTTGAGGTCTTTATTAAGCAATGCTTCACACACATCATCAAACACATTTCAACTTTTCTGTTTTTCTCCTTTATCCTAGAAAGCATGTATTTCTGTTTATCATGCTAATGTAACTCTCTTGAAGGCTTTCACTCGGTTTCAAATGAGTAGCCATTTCCTACATTGGGCGGCTGCACGTCATATTGCCAGTAGCCCTTTTTCAAGAGAGAGCTTAAGAATGCATATCAAAGAATCATGAACATGGAGAATAATTTGAGGTCAATCACATGTACTAACAAGTAGAACATTCCTCAAATGGATAAGCACACTCAAGCAAAAATAGAAATCATGCAGTACATGCTAGGCAACCGTGCAAGGTGTTATTAAAAACATTATTAAAGCATTAATCAATGTTATTCACCAAGCATTCTCAAACAATCATAAAAGAGCATAAAAGAAGTTAACTTTTTGCATATGACAATTCATGCAAGTTTGCTCTCTTTGCTTGAGCTCCCCTTATTGGGGTCAAATACTAGAACTCATCACTCCACAAGACATATTCCAATAGATCTACTAAGAGTTTTAAATCGAGTAGCATCTAGAGGTTTTGTAAACAAGTCGGCTAGTTGATCATTTGTACCTACATGCTCAAGTACAATGCATTTATTTTCAACTAGTTCTCTAATGAAATGATGACGGATGTCAATATGCTTAGTTCTAGAATGTTGAACCGGATTCTTGGAAATATTAATAGCACTCATGTTATCACAAAAGAGAGTGAGTGTACCTTGGTTGAATCCGTAGTCTACTAGCATTTGCTTCATCCATAGGAGTTGTGTGCATCCACTCCCCGCGGCTATGTACTCGGCCTCCGCCGTGGACAAGGAAATTGAGTTTTGCTTTTTGCAAAACCAAGAAACAAGATTGTTTCCAAGGAAAAAGCAACCGCCCGATGTGCTTTTCCTATCATCACAATTTCCGGCCCAATCCGCGTCACTAAAGCCTACAAGACTAGCATTAGTGTCAAATGAGTACCAAATCCCATAGTTAGAAGTCCCATTCACAAATCGAATGATTCTCTTGACACAAGAGAGATGGGACTCCTTGGGATCGGATTGGTACCTAGCACACACACCCACACTAAAGGATATGTCGGGCCTACTTGCGGTCAAATAAAGCAAGCTTCCTATCATACCCCTATAAAGTGTTTGTTCTACACTTTTACCACTAGCATCTTTGCTTAGTTTCAAAGTGGTGCTCATGGGTGTGTTACAATGTTTGGCTTTCTCAAGACCAAACTTCTTCACTAGGTTTTTGGCATATTTGGCTTGGGATATGAAGATCCCATCACTTAATTGCCTAATTTGCAAACCTAGGAAGTAACTAAGCTCACCAACAAGGCTCATCTCAAATTCATGAGACATAACATCAACAAATTGTTGGACTTTGGTGTTGTTGGTGGATCCAAACACTATATCATCAACATATATTTGAGCTATAAAAAGCTCATCATTGTCTTTCTTGATGAATAGTGTCTTGTCAACACTACCTCTTGTGTAGTCATTGTTGACAAGAAATTGAGTGAGGCGCTCATACCAAGCCCTCGGTGCTTGTTTCAACCCATAAAGAGCCTTCTTGAGGCGATAGACATGGTTGGGGTGGTGTGCATCCACAAACCCCTTGGGTTGCTCAACAAACACTTCCTCTTGCAAGAAGCCATTGAGGAAGGCACTCTTAACGTCCATTTGGTGCAATTTGAACTTGTGCACACAAGAGATGGACAAGAGAAGCCTAATGGACTCTAGGCGGGCAACGGGAGCAAAAGTCTCCTCAAAGTCGATACCCTCAATTTGAGAGTACCCTTGTGCAACAAGTCTAGCCTTGTTACGCACTACGTTGCCATCCTCATCGGATTTGTTCCTATATATCCATTTTGTGCCTATGACATTAGTGGTCTTAGGCCTAGGAACTAGAGTCCAAACCTCATTCCTTTCGAATTGGTTTAGCTCTTCTTGCATGGCAAGAACCCAAAACTCATCATTTAGAGCTTCATCAATCTTTTTGGGTTCTATTTGAGAGGTGTAGCATGTGAAGCTAATAAGATTAGCTATTTGCCTTCTAGTCCTAACACCCTCATTCACATCTCCAATAACATCCTCTTTGTTATGGAGTCTTCTAACCCATGGAGCGGGTTCATTAGAGTCCAAGTTAGGAACTCTATCAATAGGTTGTGTGTCATTTTCAACAACATTGGATGTCCCCACATTAGGAGTCACAACAACCTTCTCCAAAGGAGAATCATCACTAAGAATAACCTCCTCCTCATGATTACTACACTTGAGCCTTTCATCATCAAATACAACATTAGATGATTCCATAACACTTAGAGTTTTCTTATTGAAAACTCTATAGGCTCTACTATTCAAGGCATAGCCAATAAAGATACCTTCATCACTCTTAGCATCAAATTTGCCAAGTTGATCTCGGTCATTTAAAATGTAGCATTTGCTTCCAAATGTGTGGAAGTAGCTAACATTTGGCCTCTTGCCTTTCCATAACTCATAGGAGGTATTCCTAGTACCGGGCCTTAGGAAAACTCTATTTCCTATGTAGCAAGCCGTGTTGATGGCTTCGGCCCATAAATTCCTAGACACATTGTTACTAAGCAACATCACACGGGCCATCTCTTGAAGGACCCTATTTTTCCTCTCAACAACTCCATTTTGTTGAGGTGTTCTAGGAGCCGAAAACTCATGGGAGATACCTATACTATCACAATAGGTTTCAAAAGAAGCATTCTCAAATTCCCTCCCATGGTCACTTCTAATCCGTTTTATGCTTTTAATGTTAGAATTCATTTCATTTTGAAGTTTAGTACAAAGCATTTTAAACTTATCAAAAGTTTCGGATTTTTCTCTAAGAAAATATGTCCATGTGAACCTAGAGAAATCATCTACACAAACAAAAATGTATCTCTTTCCACCCAAGCTCTCGGTTTGCATAGGACCCATAAGATCCATATGGAGAAGCTCTAGAGGCTCCTTGGTGGAGAGATACTTGCCCTTTTTATGCATGCTTTTAGTTTGTTTTCCTTGTTGACAAGGTCCACAAATACCATTGGCTTTCTTCCCAAGCTTAGGGAGGCCACGCACACATTCAAACTTTCCAAGGGTCCGTAGATCCCGAAAGTTCATGTGGCCAAGTCTTTCATGCCACAACTCAATTTGCTCATCCTTGGACACATTGTTTGAGACTATTCTAGCTTCAAGACAATAGCAATTGTCGCTAGATCTCATACCTTTCAATAAGGTTTGTCCATCGGGCTTTAAGATAGAGCAATTCTCTTTGCTAAACAAGACGGAATATCCTTCATCACTAAGATGAGAAATGCTAATCAAATTGGCTTTCAAGCCATCAACAAGTAAAGCATTGGATAAAGAGGACAATCCGGGAACGGAAATGGTTCCTTTCCCTATGACTTTCTTTTTGGATCCATCACCAAAAGTGACATTTCCTCCTTCCTCCATAACAAGAGTCTCAAAGAAACTCTTGTTTCCCGTCATGTGCCTAGAGCACCCACTATCAAGATACCAAAGATTAGAAGAATTTGCCTTCAAGGCAATTTGTGCAACATGGCAAACATTTTCATTCTTCCTAATCCATTTAAGAACAACATTTTCTTTCTTAATGGTCTTTGGTACATGGGCTCTAGATGTCCTAGGATCATGCAAATTAGTCATATCATTCCTAGGAACATGCATCTTGGCTCTAGTCTTTCTCTTCTCAATCATGCTTCTAGTTCTACACATTTTAATATATCGAAAGCAATTTGGTCTTATGTGACCATTAAAACCACAAAAGTGACAAATTGGAATGAATTGAGGAATCATACCTTGTCTTTGAGCTTGCATGGAAGTCTTCCTATGTCTTTGTGGTTGAGAGGGTTCAATCCATCTTCTTTGTTGAACCGGTCTATCTTGCTTCCCTTTTTGAGCCAATAGATGAGGAATGTTGGCTTGAGGTTGTCTCCTTGGTGCAACCTTCACTTGTGCATTTTTTGAGCTTTGTCCTAGATCTATTTTCTTCCTAGGAGTGTGCACCGGAGAAGCTTCTATGTTGCCCAAGCTCTTAACAAACACGGTCTTCTTAGAGGAGGTGGTCTCTTGACAATCTTCAAACCCAAGACCTCTCTTGTCACATGGACTCTTTCCAACACCAAGCATGTGATCTAATTTTTTGGTGCTAGAGTCCATCCTAGTAAGTGACTTCTTAGCTTCAACAAGCTCCCTCTTCAAACCTTCTTCATTCCTCCTAGATAAAGCTAACTCCTCTTTTAGCTTATCTTCTCTCTTCTTAAGTCTTTCCACTTCTTCACTTAGGAGATCATTGTGAGATGAAAGCTCAAGATTTTCTTCTCTCAACATCTTGATCTTCTTAGTGGTTTTCATCTCTAAGCTCCTAAACTCCTTAAGATATTCAACTAACACTTCTTTCTCCACATATCCATTAGTGGAGTTAGCATCGGAGTCATCTTCACTAGAGTCACTTTCCCTTTGACTCTCTTCCTCTTTTTCACTACCCCTTTTGCTCTTGTGAGAAGAGGCAAAAGCTAGGAAGTTAGCCATGATGTCTTCATCATCCGAAGAATCATCTTCTTCATTGGAGTCATCACTACTTCCACTCCAAGTGGCGGCCATCACTTTTCCCTTCTTCTTTTCCTTGTGATTAGCACATTCGGGAGCAAAGTGACCAATCCCGCCACACTCAAAGCAACGGACCCCTTTCCTTTCGGTCCTCTCTTGCCTTGGTTCAAACTTCTTGAAGGGAACCTTTTTCTTGTCTTGGCCTCTAAAACCAAATCCCTTCTTTCCAAACTTCATAACCTTGTTGAATCTTTTCACAAACAAGGCCATGTCTTCATCCGAGTCATTCTTCACCTCCTTTTCATCCTTAGAAGCTTTCAAAGCAATACCCTTTTGCTTTTTAGGAGGAGTAGTGCTAGGACCCTTCCTAGACTCATAGGCTAGAAGTCTTCCAATGACTTCACTCGGCTTCATATCCTTATATCCACTATTTTCTTCTAAAGCCGTTACCTTTGACTCAAACCTATCCGGTAAGGATCTCATAATCTTTTGTTTAATCCTCCTATCCGAATAAGGATCACCAAGTTGATGACTTTGGTTGACTATGTCCATCAACTTGATCTCGAAGTCGTTGAAGCACTCATTCTCCTCCATCTTGAGCATCTCAAATTGAGTTTGGAGAACTTGAAGCTTGGAGTCCTTCACAACTTCGGTTCCCTCATGAGCAACTTCTAGGATTGTCCATGCCTCCTTAGCAACCCTAGTGTTTTGAATCAACTTGTATTGATTCTCATCCATGGCACATAGGATGGCATGCATAGCCTTCCTATTCCATTTTGACGCCTCAAATTCTTGTGCACTCCATTGTGCCTTAGGCTTCAAAACTTCTTCTCCTCCACCCGTAGGAGTCATCATGGGAAGATCATATCCATCTTCAACCGACATCCATGCTCGGTCATGAAGTTGACATATGTAGGATTCCATCTTCCCTTTCCATGAGGAGTAATTCAATCCGGTGAGAAGAGGAGGACGTGTGCTAGAAGCCCCCTCGTTGCTACCACCGTTTCCACTCATTGTGTTTATGAATGAAATGAAATGAATGCACAATGTATGAATGAACAAAAATCACACAAATGCAAAACACACCAAAATGAGCAAGGATCACCTATGTATATCTAGGAACCCGCTCTGATACCAATTGAAACAAATTATGGTGTGTTCAATATTAATCTAGAGGGGGGGTGAATAGATTTTACCCAATTTTACCAAATTTTCGTTAATGGTCAAGATTACGAAAATACCCTCCACTAGTCAAAATACAATAGCAAGTGTAATATGGTGCGGAAATTAAAAGACACTTGATATTTACGTGGAAACCCTCACGGGAAAAACCACGGGCTATGTAAGTGAGCCACACTTGAACCTCGAATCCACTAAATGTGTAAAACGATTACAACCTAATCCCGGAAGTAATTACACACCTACCTAATCCCGGTATAAGTGAACCTAGTCCCAATGCTTGTGATTTATGCAACCTAATCCCGGAAGCAACACAAGACTTAGTTCTCAATGAAGAGAAAACAACCTAAGTGAATATATGAAATACTCAAAATGCAACAAGAGCAAGGCAACTCTATATGCTTACCTAGAATGATGATATATCAATGAAATCAATCCTAGATATCAAAAGCTAAATGACATATCATAAAGCTTAGCTAGATGTTATCAATCACAAAACAATCCTAGCTATCAAACAATGTCAACATGTCCAAACATGTGAACTCAATTAGTTGTAGAGAATTTCTAACAACATAATTGTCAATTAAATCCACAAGAACATTCAATTAAGCTTGACTAGATAAATAAACATTAATCTATCAACCTAATCATCAACCAATTGTACAAGAATGTTCTAGGGTTAGCTATTTAGGGAAAATCATCCTAATCATGTAAGCTACCACAAACAAAACCCAATCATGTCATAACTTCACTAAATATGCAATAAAAGTGAAGAATTGCTAAACTAAGCAATAAAAGACATGTCTTGACTAAGATAGAACAATAAATGAAGATGTGGTGTTTGTTCTACTTACCAAGTCATAAATGAAGAAGACCCATGGAAGATTGATGCATGAAACATGTTAGATGCACATGGGTTTTGGGTTTGGAGAGTTAAAGAAGCAAGATTGAAGCTTTCTCTCTCTAGGGTTTGAGTTTCTCACTTTAAGGTCTGATTTTGAGCTCTCTAAAACGAGCAAGGAAGAAGATGATACTTATATAGGACCCCTAGATGAAATGACGTCGTTTTGAAAAGTTTGCAACAGATCGCCCGATTCTGCGCCCTTGTTCTGCGCCCTTGGCCGCAGAACAAGGGCGCAAAAATGCACCTGATGGTTTTGCGGCCCCTAAACGCAAAAACCAAGGGCGCAGAAAAGAGGACAGTGAGTATGAATTTTGATCCTCATTCTGCGCCCTTATTTCTGCGGCCTTGACCGCAGAACAGGGCGCAAAAACGCACCTGATGGAGTTTCCTAAAAAGAAAAATATGATGTGTAATTCCAAGCAAGATGCACCCATATGGACAAGAATGAAGAGAGATTAAATGAGCAATTCATGCATACACACAATAAAGACACAACACATTCAAGAATAAGAATTATGCAAGTGTTGTGTGTGTGTGCATCTATTTCTCTTCATTACAAGAAACACTAAGAATTATACCTTTGGAGTGCTTCTTCCTTTGAGGTCTTGAAAAGGGCCTTTGAACATGATCTTCAATCACCTAACTACCCTTACAATTCAAACCCCCAATATGTGGTTTGTCTACGAAATAAGCCAATCAACAATGGGAATCCTTACAATGTCCAAGAGTGTGTATATATATGGAGCGTCCCTCCATCTTCAGAGCATCGAAAATTAGAGAGAAAATTCAGAGAACTCACTTTCAGATCTAGATCATCATCCATGGCACATTATTCATCATCTTCCATTTCTCTTCTTGAACTCATCTAATCCATCCAACCCTCAACATAAAACCTTGATTACTTCACTTCATCATTCCTCATCCCACCATTTCTTCACCAAAATCCTTAGTAACTTTCCACCAAAACACCCACATTCCAAGACATATCATCAACCTCCATTCCTTGCATTTAGGAGCATAGAGGAGAAGAAGGATCAAGCCTAAAGAAGGTGACCCAAGGGTTATTTCCTTATATTTTACTTCTTTTCATTTATTGCAAATATGTGTAACTAAACCCCTAATCTAGGGGATAGATTTGAGGATCATTTGGTTGTGGGTTTAGCTTAGCTTGTAATGAATCTCTTATGTGTTCTATTCATTCAAATTAATTAGATTTCATTCATTATAATTAACTTGTATATCACTTGTTAATTGCTATCTTGAGTGGAATAATTTGTTATATACTCATATGTGGATTGACAATCCTTGTGTGATTAAGAACCCATTGATTAGGATAGATTAGTGGTGGGTATATCAACCCCACTAATCTAAGCCTTTTAGTGGTTAACATAATGAGATTGGTGCATTAATGAAGCTAGATTAGCTTACCCATATTCAATTGTTAATCAATCTATTCCTTAGCTATCTCATTAATTGATTTTATCAAAATTCTTATCAAGGTGTTGAGTATTCTATTTTTCATAACATTTTTGTATATTTTCATTTGAGTAGTTTAGCATTGGTGGTTTTAGAAACCACACATCTATCAAACACTATGATTTATTTTATTGTTATAAGATTAGTCAATTTATCTAATTAACACTCCATTCCCTGTGGAACGAACTTGCTCACTATTTTGCTATCAAATCACATTTTAAAAGGATTAAGTGGCTTTAAAAGAGTTTTCAAGAATCAACCAAAAATCTATATTATTACTATTTTGTTGAGTACACAAACGACCTCATCAAAAATGGCGCTGCTGCCGGGGACTGGTAGCGTTGATTACATAGATTGACTTTTCTTTTTAGTGTATATTTTCTTTTGTTACTCATTATTGATAAGTAGTATTGAATTGTAGGTTTCATTTGAATTTCTTTTACGTGGTAGTGTTGTGTTGTGCAAATTTCAGGAAATGGATTCTCTTGCGGAACAAATGGAAGCTTTCACTAGGGAAATGGCGACATTTGCCACAAGGTCCTCAAGGGGAGCAGAGAGAGAAGTAAGAGCGCCCGAGGAGGTGGAGTTCCATGAAGAAGGTATAGAAGACGAGATGAGAAGAAACCTTCATGAAACACAAGCAACCTATGAGAGACTTTTGAATGGATTTATGGAGGCTAGTCAAAGTCGGTTTCTTAAGTTAGAGGAATCAATTGGTAGACTTGAAGGGCATGTAGGAATGATTGCGGAGAAAGTTTTAAGCGGAAAAGTGATGGACTCAAGTGACTCTCCCAATCTTGGTAGTGCAAGAGCCATTTTGAGAAGCGGTAGAATAGTGAACAATGGAAGAAATGAGGGAGTCACTATTGACAACAACAACTCACCAATAGAAGGGATTGATAAGGAAGATGTAGTGCCAGAGAGAGAGAATGATGATAGAGAGAAAGCTCTAGGTCCGGAAGAATTAGAACCACCAAAAGGAAATCCTAGTGACAACACATCTCTCAACCGTAGTGTCTCAAGAGTACCATACCCGGGAAGGTTAAAGAAGGATAGGTTGGAACAATCTTTCAAGGACATTTATGATGTGTTATCTAAGGTAGCAATCAACCTACCTCTTCTAGAGGCAATTCAGAAGATGCCTGCGTATGGGAAGTTTTTCAAAGAATTGAATAAGGAGAAGTACAGGTTTAGGCCGAAGAATCAGGAGAGACTTGACGAGAATGCAAGTGCGGTTATTCAGAAGAGACTTCCGCCGAAGCTTAAAGATCCAGGAAGTTTCATTATCAATATTACCATTGGTGGAGAGGATCAAGTGAGGGCTATGCTTGACTTAGGGGCAAGCATCAACTTGATGCCTTTCTCTATTTACAGGAAGTTGGGATTGAATGAGTTGAAACCAACTAAAATGTCCCTCATTTTGGCGGATCAATCGGCTAGGCAACCGAGAGGAATAGTTGAGGATGTCCTTATCCAGGTTGATAAGCTAATTATCCCTATAGACTTTGTAGTACTAGAAATGGAGACCGATCCAGATGAAAAAGACTCGGTGATTCTCTTGGGGCGCCCCTTTATGGCTACAGCAAAGGCAGTGATTAATGTGCATGAGGGAAAGTTGACATTGAAAGTCTTGGATGAAGTGGTGGAGTATAAAGTATTTGAGTCCTTGGCTTGTCCAATTGGGGCACATGATTGCTATAGTGTTGATATTTTGGATGAGATTGAGGAAGAAGCTAACATGAGGGTGTGTTATCAAGAGGTAGTAGATGAGGTGATTGTCGATGAAAGTGGAGTAGAAACCGGTTTGGATGAGCAGAAGGGAAGCGTCAAGGATGAACCCTCCCCAAAGAAACTGGAATTGAAAGAACTTCCTTCAAATTTGAAGTATGCGTTCTTGGAGGATAATCAAGCTTTTCCGGTTATCATTGCATCCAACCTAGACTCAAGTGAGGAGCAGAGATTGCTTGCGGTTTTGAGAAAATATAGAAAAGGTATAGGATGGACACTAGATGATATCAAAGGAGTTAGCCCAACATTATGCATGCATAAAATTTTGTTGGAGGAAGACACTAAGCCGACTAGGGAAGCACAACGGAGATTGAATCCGGTCATGCAAGAAGTCGTCAAAAAGGAAGTATTGAAGCTGCTAGATGTGGGAATCATCTATCCTATTTCGGATAGCAAGTGGGTAAGCCCAATACACGTAGTACCTAAGAAATCCGGGATCACTGTTGTGAAGAATGAGCAAAACGAATTAATTCCACAACGGCTACAGACTAGATGGAGAGTGTGTATAGATTATAGGAAACTAAACACTAGCACTAGAAAGGATCATTTCCCTCTTCCCTTCATTGACCAGATGTTGGAGCGTCTTGCGGGGCATAGCCATTACTGCTTCCTAGATGGCTACTCAGGATATAACCAAATAGCTATTGCTCCTAAAGACCAAGAGAAGACGACGTTCACTTGTCCATTTGGCACGTATGCATATAGGAGGATGCCCTTTGGGCTATGCAACGCTCCAGCCACTTTCCAAAGGTGCATGACTTCAATCTTTTCGGATATGGTAGAGAACATTATAGAAATCTTTATGGACGATTTCTCAGTGTTTAGGGCCTCATTTGACGAATGTTTGAAGAATCTATCTTTGGTGCATAAGAGATGTGAGGAGACGAGCCTAGTGCTCAATTGGGAGAAATGCCACTTTATGGTCAGAAGTGGTATTGTACTAGGACATGTGATTTCCGAAAGAGGCATTGAGGTTGATAAGGCGAAAATCGAAGTAATGAGAAGTCTACCTCCTCCTAGAATGGTCAAGGACATAAGGTCATTTTTGGGACATGCAGGGTTTTATAGGAGGTTCATTAAAGACTTCTCGAAAATTGCAAGACCGTTGTGTACCCTCCTTTTAAAGGATGTAGAATTCAAGTTCGATGAAGACTGCAGCATTGCCTTTCAGATTTTGAAAGAAGCGCTTACCTCGGCTCCTATCATCTTGCCTCCAAAATGGTGTTTTCCCTTTGAGCTTATGTGTGACGCCTCCGATTATGCCATAGGGGCAGTTTTGGGGCAGCGTATAGAAAAGCATCCGCATGTCATTTACTATGCATCAAGAACTCTCAATGATGCTCAAATGAATTACTCAACTACGGAAAAAGAGTTATTGGCAATAGTATTTGCCTTAGAAAAGTTTAGGCAATATTTGGTGGGTGTCAAAGTGGTGGTCTACACAGATCATGCTGCTATACGATACCTCTTGCATAAAAAAGACGCAAAACCGAGGTTGATCAGGTGGATACTTTTATTGCAAGAGTTTGACCTTGAGATTAGGGATAAGAAGGGGTGTGAGAATGTGGTGGCAGACCACCTAAGTAGACTAACTCAAGGAACTCTCATGGAGGATGATGTGATCCCATTACGAGAATGTTTCCCCGATGAGCAGTTGTGGGTAATTCAGGATAAAGACCCTTGGTTTGCGGACATTGTCAATTTTTTAGCATCTAAGGTAATCCCTTCGGATTTGAACCCTCAAGCGAGAAAGAGGTTCATTGCCACTACGAGATTCTATTTCTGGGATGAGCCATACTTGTTTAAGCGTGGTCCAGATCAGGTTATCAAAAGATGTGTTCCGGAAAACGAGCAAGGAGAAATACTAAGATTTTGCCAGGAACGTGAATGTGGAGGGCATTATAGTGGCAAGAAGACAATGATGAAAATTCTGCAAAGCGGGTTCTATTGGACGACCTTGGCAAAGGATTCGTATGAATTTTGTTTAAAGTGCGATAGGTGCCAAAGGTCAGGGAACATTGGGAAGAGAGATGAGATGCCTCTAAACAGTGAACATGTGATCGAGTTGTTTGATGTATGGGGAATAGATTTTATGGGGCCTTTTGTTACTTCCTATGGGTATAGTTTCATCTTAGTGGCGGTTGATTATGTATCGAAGTGGGTGGAGGCAATCCCCACTAGAACGAGCGATAGCAACGTGGTTGTTGGTTTCATCAAGGAATATATTTTCGCAAGGTTTGGAACACCACGGGCAATCATAAGTGACGGTGGGAGTCACTTTTGCAATAGAGTTTTCAAAGCCTTATTGAAGAAATATGGGGTTAGACACAAGGTGGCAACCCCGTATCATCCTCAAACATCGGGGCAAGTGGAAGTGAGTAATGGGCACATAAAGCAAATCTTAGAAAAAACAGTCAACGGTAGTAGAAAAGATTGGGCATCCAAGCTGAGTGATGCGTTGTGGGCATACAGGACAGCCTACAAATCCCCGATAGGAATGAGTCCTTTCCGGATTATCTTTGGGAAAGCGTGTCACTTACCGGTGGAGCTAGAGTACAATGCCCTATGGGCTATTCGGAAGCTAAACCTAGACCTTGACAAAGCCGGTGAGGAAAGAAAGTTACAACTCAGTGAACTTAAGGAGTTCCGGTTAGAAGCATATGAGAGCGCACGGCTGTACAAGGAGAAGACTAAATTCTACCATGATAAGAGGCTTAGAAGGAAAGATTTTCATCCGGGAATGTTAGTACTCCTGTTTGAGTCCCGTTTGAGGTTATTTCAGGGTAAACTTAAGTCAAGATGGACAGGACCCTACAGAGTTGTGCAAGTGTTTGTACATGGCGCCATTGAGATTGAAAGTTTGAAGAAAGGCGAAAGGTTTAAGGTGAATGGCCATCGGTTGAAACCATATAGGGGAGGAGACCCAACTTGGGAGGCTATTTCAAATGAAGAATTGACGGATCCGATCGGGTAAAAAATTGTTCTTCCATTTTGTTTAGTAATTTTGATTTTCATAGCCTTTAGTTTTTGCACTTCTTTTCCTTTTGCTCTGTATCTTTCATTGTTGCCTTTATTTTGCCGCATAGAATAAGAGTGTGGATTGGATTTTGATAGTGGATTTAGGATATTTGTGCCTTATTGTTATATGTTGATTGTTTGGACTTTGTGAATGGATGGATGAGAGGGCATTATGCCGGATTATTGCCATATTTGGTTATTGCCTTTGCTTGTTGGATTATTGCTTGAAACTTGTTGGGTTGCGTTTGTTATCTTTATTTGTACTACCCTTGAACATTGAGGACAATGTCCAATTTAGGTTTGGGGGTACATTTGCGCAACGCCATGATGCTTGATTTTAAAAATTATGTGTGCCAAATTTTTCAAAATGTTTTGTGATATTGCCATGTTTGAGCATGCTTTGCTTGTGGAGATTGATCTTTACATGATATAGTGAGGAATTGTGCATCTTTGCGAATGTTAGGTTGAGATTAACACCATGCCACTTAGGGTGTCATTGAACAAAATGCGTTAATCTTTTTCTCTTAAATGTTGAGTGAATGATCAAATTTGCTTGAAGGCTAAGAATTAATAGTGGAGATTCCCGTGAGGATCACAAACATAGCCTTTAAAAAGCATACGTTGAGTTGTAAACATTCACTCTTTAAAACACTCATTCTCAAACACTCATACAAGCATGTTTTGGTCTCATTTGCACTAAATGTTGTTTGCCATAGAATATTATGGACTGCTTGTGGATGCCTTATTTTTGCTTAGTGGACAAATCTTTAGAAATGATTTTAGGTGATGCATGTGAAAACCGCTTTGGCCTAAACACTTCCAACCAATGTGAATATGTGTGCTCCTAAGCCCCTTTGAAGCCAAACACTTTTGAAGCTTTTCTTTCATAAACCACATCTACATGAACCCTATAGCCTTATAATAATTGACCTACCTTGACCAAATGAATTACTAAGGCTTAGGAAATCAATGTAAAATTGTGAACTTATAAATGTAAGGTGTGCACCTAGGCATGCAAATATGTGCAAGAGTCTTGCAAAGCAAGAAATGTTTGAAAAGAAAAAAATTGAAAGAAAACAAAAAGCTTGAAAAGAATGTGAAAAGAAAAGAGAAATGAAAAGCATGAAAATAAAAGAATTGGCAAGCAAAATAAAAAGAGAACCAAGAAAGTAGGCACAAATAGCCTAGAAAAGAAAAGAGAACTAAATGAACTACTCAAGTTGAAAATGAGAGTGGCATACACATGTATAAGTGTGAGCTTGGACACCTTGAAGTGTGAACATTATGTGTGAAACTTGTGGAACTTAAAAAAAAAATTATTAGAATGTATGCCTTGATGTAATCATGAGGTTCCTTGATATCCATTTTTCCATTCTTTGTTTCACCGTAACCGTAGGCCTCATTACAACCAAAGAAAAGACCTTCATGATCTTTAGGATTGTCCATTTTGTACAAATTTGGTTGATGCATGTTCTTTCTAATTCATGGCTTGCAATTCCATTCATGAGATCATTTTTCAGGAAATTGCATTTTTAATAATAATCATGTGCAATCAATTAGTTGCCATAACATGAATTCATATTGCACATGTACAATTTTGAGTGAACCTAGGAGTCTTGGAGAAAAGAAGAGAGAATCCGGTGAGATTTAGTATCAAAGTGAATTACATTCTAAACTAATAGCACCTTTGCTTTGAAGCTTTGACATTCTGAATGTGAGATCGCATTGCGTACAATTATGTCTAATAGTGGCACGTTTTTAATCTTAACTTGACATGCTCTTTCATGTTAAAATCCTCGCTTAGGCATAACTGTTTTAATCTCTTCATTTTGGCTTCACACATTGATCATATGAAATGATAACCTTTGAAATATCTTTATGCATGTCTTTGGGGGTTTGCTTGTGATTGTTTTGCTCGAGGACTAGCAAAAGATTGGTTTGGGGGTATTTGATCAAGCCAAAATTGGTATGATTTTGGCCCTAGATGAAAGTGGAGGACTTGTGCGAAAATGTCTCACAAATGGGAAGAAACAGGGCATTTTCGCCACGACATGAGAGGTCGCTACAAGAGCACCATGGCGATAGAGGATTCTCCAAAAGCATCAGAAGGTCGCTACTTGGGCACCACTTGAGCGCTATGGCGATAGAAAGTCCCAAAAACAACCAGGTGGGGTCGCCACTTGGGGGTGGCCATGGCGACCTCCCTTGCAAGTGGCGACCTAGTGCACTCAAGGCATGGTCGCCACTTAGGGTCGCCATGGCCACCTTGATGGCACAAGTGGCGACCTCCTCACTTTTCCAGGGTCGCCACTTGAGGTCGCCATGGCGACCTAGAGGTTGCAAGTGGCGACCTCTACACAAAATGGTCATGGTCGCCACTTGCCAAATAGCGAGAAAGATGGTTTTCGAAGCGACTTTCTCATCTAACCGTTTTACGCACCAGGGTCGCCATGGCGCCCAAGCAGCGACCAAGGCTCCACCTCAGCGAATCAAGCAGTTATCAGTACATGTCCAAGAGTGTGTATATATATGGAGCGTCCCTCCATCTTCAGAGCATCGAAAATCAGAGAGAAAATTCAGAGAACTCACTTTCAGATCTAGATCATCATCCATGGCACATTATTCATCATCTTCCATTTCTCTTCTTGAACTCATCTAATCCATCCAACCCTCAACATAAAACCTTGATTACTTCACTTCATCATTCCTCATCCCACCATTTCTTCACCAAAATCCTTAGTAACTTTCCACCAAAACACCCACATTCCAAGACATATCATCAACCTCCATTCCTTGCATTTAGGAGCATAGAGGAGAAGAAGGATCAAGCCTAAAGAAGGTGACCCAAGGGTTATTTCCTTATATTTTACTTCTTTTCATTTATTGCAAATATGTGTAACTAAACCCCTAATCTAGGGGATAGATTTGAGGATCATTTGGTTGTGGGTTTAGCTTAGCTTGTAATGAATCTCTTATGTGTTCTATTCATTCAAATTAATTAGATTTCATTCATTATAATTAACTTGTATATCACTTGTTAATTGCTATCTTGAGTGGAATAATTTGTTATATACTCATATGTGGATTGACAATCCTTGTGTGATTAAGAACCCATTGATTAGGATAGATTAGTGGTGGGTATATCAACCCCACTAATCTAAGCCTTTAAGTGGTTAACATAATGAGATTGGTGCATTAATGAAGCTAGATTAGCTTACCCACATTCAATTGTTAATCAATCTATTCCTTAGCTATCTCATTAATTGATTTTATCAAAATTCTTATCAAGGTGTTGAGTATTCTATTTTTCATAACATTTTTGTATATTTTCATTTGAGTAGTTTAGCATTGGTGGTTTTAGAAACCACACATCTATCAAACACTATGATTTATTTTATTGTTATAAGATTAGTCAATTTATCTAATTAACACTCCATTCCCTGTGGAACGAACTTGCTCACTATTTTGCTATCAAATCACATTTTAAAAGGATTAAGTGGCTTTAAAAGAGTTTTCAAGAATCAACCAAAAATCTATATTATTATTATTTTGTTGAGTACACAAACGACCTCATCAATTGCTTTACTTGCAATCTATGTCACATTTATGTTCAAACATGCATTGTTGGACTAGGAGATTTACTTTGGAAGTACATTTTGAATGACCTATAATTGATCTCCATGACATGACGATTTTATAAATGAAATGCTTTAAATTGATATGCATGAAGAAATTTTTGATTGCTTAGTTATGAATGCAAAATATGTGAAAAGTAATGTTGAGACTCCAATCAATAAGGATATTGTACCAATTCAAAGGATTTTAAAATCCAAAGTCTCTATCTCTCTCTCTCTCTCTATTAGTTGAACAAGGCTACTATCATACGGGTATCTTACCTGAAAAAATCGAAACGGGTGCAAAAGTCGCTCATGCCTTGTTTTGCTTATAAAGTTTGATATAGTTGCTCCTTAAATTGAATTTCTTATAAAATCTGCATCTTTGCTTGAAATCATGACAAAGGGTGAAAATTGGTTTGATTACTTTTGGAAAACTTTGTTGTTTGCTTTGCCAAATACAATTGTTTCAGATTTGAATGCAACATGTCTTGCATGCGAAGCATTTTTAAAATTCCTTGAATCTCTCTCAATCACTTTTGTGGCAAAAATGTGATGTATATGATTATGTGATGTGATCTTGCTAATAACTTTCTTTGCTAAAGCAACCCGATATGGGGAACTCCTTTGCCTATCTCATGACAAAAAGGGGGAGAAGTCTTGAGAAATATAAGGAGAGTATTATTTATGCTTTAAGGGAGAAATCATGAGAGAGAGTAACCTTTTAGTGGGAGCTTTGCACATGCATTACTTTGCACTGTTTTATTGTTATTGAGTGCAAATTCTTCTTTATGTTTCACCTCACATGCACTTGTTCTTGGAAAGTTTTTTTCTTGCTATTATGTGTAGGTATGATGATCTGTAGGGAAAAATACCGTAGTACCCGCAGCGGAAGCGAGACTAAAAATTAGTTTTGGGTAGCTTTTAAAATTTTTCCAATTATGAACCTTAAACCCTTTTGATTAATCAAACATATATATATATAAGAAAGTAATAAAAGAATTTAATACCTCTTGTCGCGTGATCCGATTGACTTGCGTCGATGGTAATCCGCAAGATCTTCAATCCTAGCACGAACGTGGATCACCTAGGAGCGTGGTCTCCCTTTCTTTGAATTGCAAACCTGTGATGGGATTAAACAAACTTTTCTCTCTTGTTCGTTAGTCACAAAAACAATCAAAAATAACCTAAGATTATTCCGGTCACTTTTGAGTTCTCAATCTAATGATCGAAACTCGCGTGAACCTTGATCGATGTTGTATACACAAGCTTATCAATGATTAAGCAAATAGTACACCATCAAAGAATAATCTATGTTACTTTTTCTTTTGTCTTAGTTGAATAAAATCTCTATCTATGAGTTAAGAAGAAGAAGAAAAATAATTTCTGCACTAAGCCTTAGGGCTGGCCGAAAATAATATATGTGCATATATATATGGCCCAAATTTTTCTCCTTTCTTTTTTAGCTTTAGGGTTGGCCGAATTCTCTTCCTTGATGCATTAGGGTTGCCGCAATTTCCAAAACAAGTTAACTAGTTTGAATTGCACCCTAATTCCTATTTAGAAAAGATTTCCCAAACCTAATCAAACTCATAAATCTTTTATTCTCATATTTGACTAAAATAAAAAGACTTCCTGTTTGAATAAATAAAACTAATTATTTATTTCCTTGTCAAACAAGTCTTTCTATTTAATTATACTACTACCAATAGTATACCTTTAGGAAATATATTTCCTAATGAGAAAAGATTTGTATCTTAATTAAATAATTAATTAATTAATTAATTAATTCTTATTTAATTAAATAATGAAAACAAAATAATATTTTAGGTTATTATTTAACCTTGCCGCCCCATATTAGTAATGGGCCAAATATTATTTTTCCTATTTCATTTAATCCATAGGACTTTAATTAAAAAGCCCACATGTGAACTAGACCCAATCTTACTAAAAGAAACAAGCCCACATGTCATCCATTAATATATAAATATAATTGTGCAGCCCATTACATAAATAATGTGCAAATTATATTCTTAATATATTAAATTGCAATTCTAGATGGACCCTAAATTGGTCCGGTAGAATATATCAAGTGATCCATGCAAGTCCGTGTGGATTGGGGATCTTGGCGGGCTATCTAAATTTAAGCTCCAATCGACATAACCTAATCACAATCAACTAATGATTCACTTAGGTCCGATCCATTAATTTTAGCTCATTCCACTAAAGAGCTAAAATTGAACTCTTAAATAAAGACAGAAAAGGAAGATGCTTCCTCATTCATACCCTAGACAATCATATTGGAGATAGTGTATCCTCGTGATTAATATCAGTAATCGCCAAGAGTTCATAGACCGCCTATAACTCTCCAAGTTACCATATTTACTCATATGACCACATTTTGAACTTGGATATTTTGACTTGTCCAGAAGCCATGTTTTCAATAGACACTATTGAAAACTCAACGTTGAGATTTAATATCCAATTACCTCAAAACATCCATATGATGATATTATACTCTCATTTAATAAATGGAGCCACGATGTCCATATCTATAAATGAAGTCCTCTATCGATTAACAAATGAATATCACCAAACTATCGAGGATAGACTATGCGATATAATCGTACTCATTGATAGCTCAAATGATATCACCTGCAACCATAAGTCCATCATTTATCTCAGGATTAAGATAGACTCTCCGATTGTCCTGATAATGAAATTACTTTTATCTACTGACGGTTATAGATAAAGTATTTCATTGTGATCCTGTTCAATACACCCAGTGCACTAGATCCTTTTGCTCGAAGACACTCCGATGATTTTAGACTCATCATATCTCATTTGATCCCACTCAAATGCTAGCAAAAGAATTCTACAACTTTAACAAGATAAAGGTGCCCAACCTTTAACTTAAGTTGTGAACGATATTCAAGACTAACTAAAGAATTGTGTCTACCACATACATATCCAGATGTATGAACAATTCTTCTTTTCTCATAGTCTTTAGACCTTATGATTATTTACTTTAACAATTATTTAAACTATAAATGCTATAAGATTTGTTTAAACCAGAAATCACTTTATTAATATGAATAAGATTGTTAATTACACCATTACACTCTTGCTATTGAGCATAATCCTAACATGATCTACGAAGAGATTAAAGACCTTGAAGACTTAGTATCTTAGGTATCTCTTATTGTAACATAGAATGGACTTTTGTTGACAATAGCTTTATTTTTGTTTTGTGAGGAATTTTTGTGATTGGTGATTTAGTCATGAAATAGCCAAAATGGGAGATTGTAAGGGTCTCTATTTTTTGATTGGCTTATTTCATAATAAATCACATTGTGGATGATTTTGTAATGGGTAGCTTAGGTTCTTGTTGGCAAGCTTCCAAGCATCTCCGTCACTTCAAGAGCGAAATGTATACTCACTTGACTTTGTCTCTTGAAGAGTTTAGGTGCACACACATTACATGCATGCTTTTTTCATCTTGCATTTGTGTTCTAATTGCTTATATATGTGCATCCTTTACATAATCACACTTGCACTTCACTATTTGATCTAAGTGTAATTTTGTGTGATGTAATTTGTTTTCGTTTGTGTGATGGGAAACATCCGTGCTTGCACGATGATGTGCATGTCTTAGCGTGATGATTGACCATATGAGAATGTCCCATTCTTCTCTTGGATAAGTGTTAGATATGGTGTGGTTGAATGAAGTAAGGTGTTTAGTTTCAAAAGATTGTTTTTTCAATGTTTTAAATGTTTTTCAACACTAACCTTTGTATGGTCTCTTGACCATAACGTTTTATCTAAAGATTAAAATTGCATTTTGAAAATTTTTGGATAAATTAGACACCCATACCTTTCCAATGGTATTTTATTCGTAATATTTCATGACCATTTGGATTGGTTTTAAAATCTCCAAAGTGACCACCAAAATAGGGCATCTCTGTTTTTATCCAAATCTGACTTTTGATCACTCAAATGATCATAACTCTTTCTATAGACATCCAAATCTTGTTTTGTAAAAAATAGTAGAAAGTAGACATCCATACCTTTCCAATGGTATATTATACGAAAGGTTTCGATGTCGTTTGGTCATGTTTCGGAACGCTCGTATCTGGAGTAGTTGTGCTGTCGATTTGCTCATCAGAGGAAATCATTGTTATGACAGCTGTGGCTTTCATAGCAGCTGTCATAGTTGTTTGCTTATAGTGGACACCACTGTCAAGACAGCTATGAAAGCTACAACGGTTCTCACAGCAGTCTAGGCTGTTTTTGATAAAACGATGCCATTTCACTTAAAGCTTTTATATAACCATCTCTTTCTCATCTTCTTTACTAAGACCATGAAAATATAGCCCTAGAGAGATAGAAAGAGTGGTTCTAGAGAGAGAAAGCTTCAAGCTTGATTCCTTAACTCTTCAAACCCAATACCCATGCATCCATGACATCTTTCATGTATCAATCATTCATGGGTCTTCTTTATTACATCACTTGGTAAGTAGACCAAACACCACATTTTCATTTATTGTTCTATCTTAATCAAGACATGTCTTTGATTGTTTAGTTTAACAAATCTTCACTCTTATTGCATATTTTGTTAAGTTGTGACATGATTGGGTTTTGTTTGTGATAGAGGTTGTTTTGTAAGTCGCACAATAGAAAATCAAACAGTTAAGATTGATAGGTTTTAAAATTTTATCGTATTTTGGACCTTTTTGTATATACGGATATGAGGAAGAGATTTGTTTTCATACATTTGAAGAACATTCCTTCATTTTCTTTTCGATCCTTCACCATTAAGCATTCCGAGCTATGTCCTGCGATCTAGCAATTGTGTACGTGGTCACGTCACGGATTCTGGGAGTAGTTGAATGGATACTTGAGAGATCTGGAAGACAACGCCTTGTCCCCTTTGATGAATTCCCTTTTGAGAAGAAAAAATAATTTCTTTTTTCTTTTCCTCTCTATTTTGCTGCACCCTCTCTACCTCAATTAGGTTTAGGTTGGTTTATTTTTCATGATAAGTATATCTTATATACTAGGATCCTAGGGTTAAGTAAATCAAGTTAAAATAAGATTCTAAATCCTTTTTAATTCGGTCATCACTAGGGTTTGAACCTTTGACCTCTTTAAAGCAAATAAAAATAATGCCTTATTATTTTTATTCTTTTGCTCTTATCAAAGTTCGAAACTTAAACCTCCAAATAACAATTAATAATTCTTAATTATTAATATATCAATTAAATAATCATATTATTTAATAATATTTAATTAATTAAATAATATATTAATTAAATAATCACATTATTTAATTAATTCCCAGAATATATTTAAGTTACTTTCGTAACATAATTAATTGAACCATTCAATTCTCCGTGAGCCTTGTTACTATCCATCGTAAAGGGCTAGCAAGAGGACCTAATGGATTCACAGTTTTGAGCCCCAATAATACTTAGAAAAATTAATTAAACTCTTTAGTTAATATTTCACTATTATTAACCTCAGAGTTATTCCACTAAAAACCCAAGGTTGTCCTCTTGTAACTGTAGATGTTTTACACAACCAAATTATCATTGTCCATTGATATAGCTATTACATATGGTATGATTCTCCACAAGTAGTTCATAATTAGAGCTAGGTCATAAAGTCATATCTCTCTAATTATTTCTTTTCCTTTTAAGTACCATTGATTATCTAATGAATGATTATATCCTTCATTCTTTTACGGAAGAAGGAGAGCATTCTTAATCGTTCAAGTCTCGAATCAATCCTTAAGAGAACTACTCATCTACTTCTCGCAAGAAGGAGTGGATTCCACTATTGTGTGCATACCTTCTCAGCCACAAGCCAACCGTGATTCCAAGATACATAGTTATTAATCGGGAATGCTACTCTGATCTCACCCATGGTATTTTAAGAAACACGATCTAACTCAAAGGAGTCAGTAAGACACTCAAGATTTAGATGACCCATATACAACCATCATTTGTCAATATATATAAATCTTTTTAACTGACGGATCTTAGTGATAAATTCATATAGATCATGGCCCAGTCCTATATGATCACATCAAATAAGGTGCCTATATTCTCATAACACCATATGAGTAGTCTATGATAAGACCATCGTACATTACGGAATGGACCTTAGTTGTAGATTAACCACAAATAAAGTACCTAACTTTATTTGCTTTTTACGGACTCTTTAGGTTGCATGTCTTAAAATGAATTCCTTTATATATGACATTCATATACTCAGTTTGAGATTACATCTAGCAATCTTGGATTTTAGCACATATAATATAAACGTATGAGTCATGTTAATTGAATGAAATAACTACTTCTTTTATTAACGAATTTATAACATTTACAAACTACAAGCTTTAGGGCATAAATCCCAACATGTTTTGCATAAATAGCTAAGCCATAAATATTCATGTATGATTAATTGATGATTAGGTTTGATTTGTGCATCTAATCAAGTTCATGAATGTTTATGTGAGTTGTATTTGACAATTAGATTGCTAAAATATTTCTACAACTAATTGAGACCTTATGTATGGGCATGTAGGCATTGTTTGATAACTAGATTGTTAAATTGCATTATAATATATAGTTAGGCATTTTGTGTGTGGTCTTACACATTATTGCTTTTGAGCATTATTGTCATATTCTCTTAGACTTTTAATTCTCTTCAATGAGTCAAATTCTTATGGCTTCTGGGTGAAGTTGCACAAGCAAGTGAAGTCTTGCAACCAAGGATTGGTTGGCAAGCATTTACCAAGTACTGCTATAAAAGGCCCACAGGTAGATTAGGGGGGGGTGCTAATACCAAGAGTAGTGGATCGGAGAATATCACTAGGATTGAACCAAGAGTGGCGAGTGGTAGTGTCTATAGCCTGAGGTTGTCGTGAGTGAGAATCCGTGTATCACTTGAGGGTGTAACTATCTTTTCATATAGTGGATTTCTGTGGCTCAAGTGGCTAGTGTAGCTAGTCCCGTGGTTTTTCCTAGTTGGAGGGTTTCCCCGTAAAAATCAAGTGTTTTTTAATTTCTGCACTTTATTTGATTTTTATTGTATGTTTGTTTTAGGTTAATTGTGATTAATATTGACTAATCGAAAAATTGATAATAATCGATTAGTAACCCATTCACCCTCCTTCTAGGTTGTATTTGGAGCAAAATTCATAAGTAGCCCAAAATTTTTGGGCCTTTGCAAAACTGTCACATCTCAATAAGTTTTCTTTTTTTATCCAAGAGAAATAATTTTTAGACAAGTATGCCCTTACTGTAATTCCAACGTGGCACTTAATTACGGCTATTTTTGAAATTTGAAAAATAAATACGTAAAACTCAAATGAAATTAAAAACCTTTTTGGCGTTTAAACTTCGAAAAGGACGTGTGAGAAAGAGGTTTTCAGGAAGTTGTATTGTTGAGTGAGAAAGTGGTTTTCAGAAAGTGAAGATTTGATCATCGCTGACAAACTGTTCATCAACAAACTGTAGGTATGAACTTTGGATTAAAGATTGTTGAACTTTAGGTTTTATTTATATTATTTGTTGTGGACAAGGCTGTGTTTTTTATGATTGATTTCTTATTTTGACCTTCAAATTACCCAGAATGGTTACACTCTAAAATGAGTTCACGATTGAGCATGTAAACCCTAGTACAAGTAATCATGTAACGAAGATTGTTATTCAGCGTGTAAGGATTTTGGGTTTCATTGTGGAACTTGTAAATTATCCAGAATGGTTACACGCTACTTTACAACTGAGCTTGTAAACCCTTGTACAGGTCATCGTGTAACGAAGTTTGTTATACAACGTGTAAGGATTCTGGATTTGATTTATGTGAACTTTGTATTACCCAAAATGGTTACACGCCAAAATGACTTTAGAATTTAGCATGTAAACTCTTTTATATGTCATTGTGTAACTATGTTGTTTATACAACGTGTAAGGATTCTGGGTTTGATTGTTGTGTTGTAAATTATCCAAAATGGTTACACGCTAAAATGACATTGCAATTGAGCGTGTAAAACCTTTATAGGTCATCTTGTAAAGAATTTTATACTACAACGTGTAAAGATTATTGGTTTCATTTTTGTGAACTTTGTATGTGTGTTATCGTGTAATGAAGTTTGTTATAGTTTCTAATAATCCTAGAAATATTTTCAATTTGTAACCAGGTAATGAGAACATACAAGAGACTGAGAATGAACTAGACAATGGTAGAGAATCAAGACCATGAAGAGAACCAAAATCTAACAGAGAATGTGAACATACCAGAAGCTGAGAACCAACCAGATAATGTGAACGTAGTAGAGAATGTAGAAGATGCTGACAACCTAGAAGTGGTAACCTTGTTAGGTTTTTAGTTTATCTTGGCATATATTCCATATCAAAACGATGTTTTTCTTGTATTTGATTAATGGTTATAGGTTGATGATTTGAAGCTTCAAAGAAATATGTGGCCAAAAGATCAAGTAAGAAGGAGCATTCGAAGAGGAATGGACTACATTGCATAATCAAGGTAATATAGACTTCATTCTTCTTCAAGGCAATAGGCACACACACACAAATCATTTATATGTATCCTTGCATTGTTGTGCAACATTTATATAGCACATTCACATGTCTTTATATGCTCATGCATTGAACTCAAATTCACATACATTGTAGAATTGCATGTTCTAAGACTATGTCTAGGAAACGGCATACATGTGTGACATTGTGCTTATGTGTTTATGTTTTATTTTTTTTTGGACTTGAACATGATCTCTTATGATTCCTTATTGAGTCCCGGTCATTTCGGTTACTCATACATTTGAGTTCGAGTCCAAACGATGTAGCTACACTACTTTTCGTTCTCATTCGTTGAGTTGTGTTCGTCTTTGTTTTTCGAGATGAATTTTTAACCTTTTGTCAAAGTTTCATAGTTTTCATTATGCATGAGGGAGTTATGATTTGTAATCCGAAAATGGATTCAAAATCAGAGTTTGAAGGCCCAGATACGGCCGAAGAACGTGAGTGGAGTGCTGGAGGAACAAGCGAGGCCAACGGCCAAGCTTTTTGGCCATGTGTGCCACAGGGCCAACATGGCCCTTTACCCATATGTGCCACACACGGTCCACATGTGGTGCTGACATGGCATGCCATGGTTGGATGATCTATTTTCCCTTTCTTGCTTCATTTTAAATATTTCCATTCCCCCCCATTTTAATAAGAAAAAAAAAAGCTTGAAATCAGACCATAAATTTCTCTACAATTTTTCTCACCTTCCAAACACCATAACTTTCTCATACAAGGTCGGATTTGGTAGATTCAAATTGGAGAGTGTTTGTAATTGAGTCCTCTACCTTTTCTAATTGGTCTTGCAATTGTTTGATTGACTTTTCTGGTGGTTCTACACAGAAAAATGACCCAGCTCGTGATCTTGAGGTATTGGTCATATCTTTGTGATTTCTTCTTTTATAACCTTCAATTTGCTTGGGGTTTCTTCTTCTATATGTATGTTGATGAGGTCATTTGTGTACTCAACAATATAATAATATAGTTTTTGGTTGATTCTTGAAAACTCTTTTAAGCCACTTAATCATTTTAAAATGTGATTTGATAGCAAAATAGTGAGCAAGTTCGTTCCATAGGGAATGGAGTGTTAATTAGATAAATTGACTAATCTTCGAACAATAAAGCAAATCATAGTGTTTGATAGATGTGTGGTTTCTAAAACCACCAATGCTAACTACTCAAATGAAAATACACAAAAATGTTATGGAAAATAGAATACTTAACACCTTGATAAGAATAGTGATAAAATCAAATAATAAGATAGCTAAGGAATAGATCGATTAACAATTGAATGTGGGTAAGCTAACTAGCTACATTAATGTACCAATCTCATTATGTTAACCACTTAGAGGCTTAGATTAGTGGGGTTGATATACCCACCACTAATCTAACCTATCCAATGGGTTCTCAATCACACAAGGAGTGTCAATCCACATATGAATATATAACAAATTACTCCACTCAAGATGGCAATTAACAAGTGATATACAAGTCAATTATAATGAATGGAATCTAATTAATTTGAATGAATAGAACACATAAGAGATTCATTACAAGCTAAGCTAAACCCACAACCAATTGATCCTCAAATCTATCCCCTAGATTAGGGGTTTAGTTACACATATTTGCAATAAATGAAAGAAGTAAATAGTAAGGAAATAACCCTTGGGTCACCTTTTTTAAGCTTGATCCTTCTTCTCCTTTATGCTCTTAGATGCAAGGAATGGAAGTAGAAGATATGTCTTGGAATGTGGGTGTTTTGGTGGAAAGTGACTAAGGATTTTGGTGGAGAAATGGTGGGATGAGGAATGATGTAGTGAAGTAATCAAGGTTTTGTGTTGAGGGTTGGATGGATTAGATGAGTTCAAGGAGAGAAAATGGAGGATGAGGAATGGTGTGCCATGGATGAAGAGCTAGATCTCAGATGTATTCTCTGTTTTCTTTCTCAGATTTTCGATCCTTTTGAAGATGGAGGGACGTTCTATATATACACACTCTTGGACAGGTATTGATAACTGCTTGATTCGCTGAGGTGGCGCCTTGTTCGCTATTTGGTCGCTATGGCGACCCTGGTGCGTAAAACGGTTAGATGAGAAGGTCGCCACAAAAACCATCTTTCTCGCCATCTAGCAAGTGGCGACCATGAGCAATTTGTGTAAAGGTCGCCACTTGCACCTCTAGGTTGCCATGGCGACCATAAGTGGCGACCCTACAAAATGTGAAGGGGTCTCCACTTGCAACATCAAGGTTGCCATGGCGACCCTATGTGGCGACCAAGCCTTGATTGAAGGAGGTCGCCACTTGCAAGGGTGGTCGCCATGGCGACCCCAAGTGGCGACCCCACCTGATTCATTTGGAGACTTTTTGTCACCATGGCGACCAAGTGGCGCCCAAATGGCGACCTTCTGATGACTTAGAGAATCCTCTGTCGCCATGGCACCCATGTAGCGACCTCTCATGTCCAAGTGGCGAAAATGCCCTGTTTCTTCCCATTTGTGAGACATTTTCACATAAGTCCTCCACTTCATCTCAATTGCTTCTGAAAACTGATAAAACCTTAAACACTCAATTTAACAACATTAAACACGGGGAAATGCCTGAGAATCAAGCTAAAAGAATCGGAAATGAGGCCAAAATCATACCAATTTTGGCTTGATCATATGTATATGTATAGTGAATGCTATTGAGAAAGATAGCTTCATAATCAATCCTAATCAAAAGTCTAATTAGAGACATATGTGAACTAGATTCTTTGATTCTATAATATTCATATGTATGAGAGTTGTATTTTGATTAGATTGACATCTAGGATTATTTGAGACTTGATTGAATCATTTTATGATTGATAATCCTTGAAATGTGTTTGGATCTGTTGATTTATGAAATCTAGGATTAATGCTCTTGTATGTGTTTTTAGAGACATCTAGGATTTAATTGATATATCAATATATCCATGCTCTAAATTTTTGGCTAGAATACTTGTTGAATACATTCTATGTTTCTAGCATTATTTTGTATGTTTATAAAATCTTGAATTTGTGCTTCATAATTATGATATATTCAAGTGTTATTTGTGTGAATGGAACTATGAGCTTTTGTGTTAGGTGTTTTCACATGCTCTAGGTTTAATTCATGTTTTTTGCATCTAGTCTTATATTTTTATGTTCTCACATGTTTAAGTTTAGTTGTTCCATAGAATGTCTTGATCACATGTTCTATGATGTGTTGATTATGATTTGCATCATTTGCATCATTTAGATCATATTTTCCTTGAGGAAAGGTTGAAGTCTCTTTCAAAGTGAGTGAAGCTTTGTATTGAGCAAGAAGACTTGGCTAGGAATGAGTTTTGGATAGCCAAGCGAAAGTCTTAGCAATGAGCTTTGTACTTTTGATAGTTGAGCTAGGGAAGCTTGACTAGAATCCTAGTGATCTAGATTGCTAAGCAAGGGAATATTCATAGAGGCTTGAGAGCCTTGGATAGGAAGTTGCTTCCTAAATGTGTAGGACACACCTTGGATAGGAAGTAGGCTTAGTGATTCACTAGCCCGAGGGTAGACTAGGATTTGATAGCTTGAGGTGGATATTATAGAGTTGATAGCCTTGAGTGTGTATGTCCTTTTAATATAGTGGATTTGCTTTGCCGGTAGTTGTGGATTCAACCCGTGGATGTTTCCTCTTCAGAGGTTTACCATGTAAAAATCTTGTGTCCATTGTCTCTTTCTATATCTCTTTTGTTTTGTATATATGTATGTGTTATTTTGTTGAATATCATTCACTTGTATTGTATATTTGAACAAGTACTTGTAAAGAGTGATTTGTAGAACAATCCTCTTTAGATCAATTTTGTATTTGTTATCTTTCATATTTTGTTATCTTTGTGTATAGATATATTTGTTCACTCTTGTAATACATTGAACAATATTGATATGCAAAGTATTATTTGATATTGTATTTTAGTGATATTATACCTCATACAACAACTTGTTATATGTAGACAATGCCTAAATGATGATATGCATATCTTGTCTATGTTTGAATGTTCCGTTTATATGTTGCATGTAAAGCTACCTTGAGGGACAAATGTAAGTTTGTTCAAGGGATTGAAAATAGGCGAAAAACCTATTCATCCCCATCTAGGTACGCTTTATGCAATTTAACCTTATTTGTATACTTTCAATTGGTATTAAAACAGGTCGTCGGACAGCACTCGACAAGATCCAGATTATACTTACTTGTGAATTGCTTAGGTTTTTGCAAGTATGGTTTTCCAAGATGATGTGATGACCGAAGGGGCTTCGAATTCTAGGCCCCCTCTTCTCAAGGGTCACAACTATAGGTTTTGAAAATTGAGGATGAAGGCATACATTCGCTCTATTGATGAGAGAGCTTGGATGATCGTTGAAGAAGGTTATCTTGCTCCCAAGAAGATTGAGAATGAAGTGACCATTTCCAAGCCTAGGAGTGAGTGGTCTACAAATGAGTTCGAGTTAGCAAAATGACATCATCGAGTGGTGAATGCTATTTTCGGAGGTGTGGATAGTAGACAATTTAGTTACATCCAAAACCTAGAAACTGCAAAGGACGCATGGGATGCACTCCGGGTCACCGATGAAGGGACTAATGCGGTGAAGAAGTCTCGTCTTCAATTGCTCACTTCCCAATTTGAGGTTTTGCAAATGGGTGAGGAAGACAAGTTTATTGACTTCCAAGATAAGCTACTAGACATTGCTAACAAGTACCAAGCACTTGGTACTCCTATCTCCGGTGAGAGGCTAAATTGGTTTACCATAAAGGTTCAAAGCCAAGGTTATCGCCATTGAAGAGAACAAAGACATTGACGTCATGAGCTTATATGCACTATTAGGATCTCTTCAAACCTTTAAGGCGTGCATGAAACCGAAGGCTAAGAACAAGAGTTTAGCTCTCAAGGTTGTCAAAGAAGCTAGTAGTAGCGAAGATGATGAGGAGATGGCATTGTTGGTTAGAAGGTTTAGGAAGTGTTTGAGGAAAGGAGCCAAGCCAAGTGGCAAGTACTCAAGAGACAAGGAAGTTAGGAAATCCTTTACTCCATCTCATGAGAGGAGTGGTCAAGTTAAAAGAAATAGAAAGGTCCAATGCTTCAAGTGCAAGAAGTTAGGACATTATGTTTCGGATTGTCCAAACAATGATTTTAAGAAGGACAAGAAGGAAAAGGCTATGACGGCCACATGGAGTGAAGATGATGAATCTAGTGATGATAAGTCTTCTAGTGAAGAAGAGTTAGTGAGCAACTTTGTTAGCTTCTTGGCTTTTACTAGTCTCTAGATGATGTTAGTCAAGATTCATTGGACAAGGAGGTTGATGCAAATCATCAAGTGTGCTTAAGTGAGAATCTTACCTATGGTGAAATTTTGGCTAAGGTGAAGTGTCTTGAAGATAGTTTGAAGATAGCCTTAAGTGAGGTAGATGAGAAGAATGATTTGATCAAGATACAAGTGGATGAGTTTGTTTCAACAACTTGGAGGCTCTTGGGTGAAAAGAATGCTATTGCCAAGAAACTTAGAGAAGTTGAAGGGTTTATTCTTGAAAGAGATATGATCATCTCTAGTTTGACTTTAGGAGGCTCAAGTGACACGGTAGTTGAGGAGATGCTCATAGAAGCATTATTTCATATAAGCGAGGTCATAGTTGATAAGAAAGCTCCTAAGAAGAGACGTTCCAAGACCGAGAACAAATTAAAGAAAAGGGCACCCCTTGAAACTCCCATTTGTGCTTCTCCTATCCCAGAAGGTAAAATCTCTTCTTTTGTTCCTATATGTCATTTTTTCAATACCGTAGGCCATATTAAGCCCAAGTGCTATAAATTCATTGAATATTGCAACATGGAAAATGCATCTAGGGATAGAGAGATTGAACTTCATTTTAAGCATGCTAAAGCTTTTGAATATGGAAAGCATGTTGATGTCACAAAGCATGTTAAGAATTTCCGGAATGTGAAGAATAGAAACCTTGCTAAGGTTGACAATGCATATGTTGCTAGCAATGTTGGAAAGAAAAGTATCAATGATATTATTGTGAATCAAGTTGTGGAAGAACTTTACTCTAGATTCAACATTTTTGTCAATAAGGATCTTGATGATGTTTGTGTTAATTCACCCAAGGCAAAGTTTGTCAAGGGTGAGTGCTCTTACCAATAGTGTAAGTTGCACATGTGAGTTAGCTTTAAGATTAGTGCCTTGTTGTTAAGAAGCATAGCTTGTTTGCTTTGTATCTATACAACTTGACATGAACTTAGCTATCTCACATTCTTTGTTATGATAGTCGAAATCTATTAATTAACTTTTTGAGAAGTTTTTTTTTTTATGATTTCTATATGGTGATAATTTTTGTTGAGACTTTTAGAGAAAGTCATTTTTGTTTGTTTGAGTTGAAATGCTTAGCCTTTAGTCTCTTGGAATTGACACACCTATAACTTTTAGTCATGAGGACATACAAGCCAAGAGGACTCATAAAAAGGGTGAAGGCCTTGCGTTTGATGAAAATAGCTTGCGAAAGTATATCTAATATTACATTGCTTGCTTATCTATATTTCATCTCTCAACTCATTGTTTTATCACTTCATGAAGCATGTCATACTTGAGAACTAATATATTGTTTTTATGGTCCTTGTTGACATTTGCTAGTCTAAGATCTTTTAGTGATAATTGTTCATATTGATCTTATCATGATGTGTGTTATTATTTGTATGATTGTTGAGTGGTAAAGTTTTGAAAAATATGCTTCATATTCTTTGAAAGCTATTCTCTTGGGAAGTAGAGATCTTAAGTAAGTCTCATTACTTGCTTTTTGATCATGTGCTTTTGAGCCTTAAAACTTGGTTTCAAAAAATGCACTTTGCTTCTTTTATATGTTTTGTTATGTCATTGAGTTTGATATATGTGTGAGTTTTGGATACTCTTGATGTTCTATAATTAGTACATTTAAAAATGACCTTTGGTTTGTATCCATTTGCTTCGGCAATATAGTACTCAACGAGCACCCTCTTGGAAAGGGCTATACACTTTGGTTGTGAAGCTGCCCAATGTTGGAAAGGGCTACGCCTTTGTGATAAGTGAAAGCCCCAAGAGGTGTATAAGTTTTCGTTAGAAAAATCAAAGTAGAGTTGAAAAGAATCAATAATAATAAAAAAAATACTTTAATTCAAGCCTAAAACAAAATAAAAAGGCTATATGGAGTATATTTAAATAATCAAATGAGCTCGGGTTGACAAATAGAAACGGGTAAATAAGTCACATGCACACACAACGCTCACATGTTGAAAACTATCCTCTTTAAAAGCAAAATATGGATGAAAACCGATTTGACCTTTTTATGGAAATTTTAAGGATGGATAGTTGTTGAAAACGTTTGCATGTTTGATTACTAAACTACTTCATTTCATATTCTTGAAGCAAAATCTTCACACACTCACATTTGCTTATTTGGTATTTTGATACGCTAGCAATTTTTGAAGATATATGAGAGTGATTGAAAACCTAGCTGTAACTCTCTTTGTTATATGGAGTGTGATATGAATGTGTGGCGATTCTTGTGAACAATTGTCTATCTATATTTTAGATAGGGCATTTTATCAAGGGGGAGCATAATATGCTATGTTTTTGTTCTCTTTTGTGATTTGTTCACATGATTCTTCAAGATTGTTGTTTGTTGGCATTATTCTTGTTTTTGATAAATCTTAAGATGCTATACTTATTATTGATGTGCATATTGATTTGTTCAAAAACAATGTTTTTGCCTTGTATATGTTTATTGGTCACTAGCTTGCTTTGATGTTTCCTCTCATATTTGTTTTTAGTGTTTTTGTGATACAAGGTCATGGGAAAAGCTAAGAAAGTTGTTGGTAACATTTCTTCTATTTCCGTGGACAAGTCTAAGCCTACATCTTCTTCCAAAGTTACCAAAGCTAACAAGTTGAAGAGTTTGAGAATCTTTGGATGCAAAAAGATTATTCAAGAGAAAGGTATATATTTGAACTCTAGTGTTGATTCTTATGTTCATAAGGCTATTTGTGAAAGAAAGTGGAATTCTTGGATTGACTCAATAGGAGTTGTGAATGAGACAATGGTTAGGGAATTCTATTATGAGTACAAGGAGAGTACCACTATTGAAGATGCCGTTATGAATATGAGAGGAGTTGTCTTTAGAGTTAATTATTGGAAATTGAATGAGTTTCTAAAGTTACTTGATGAGATTGAATCGGATTTCCTAGATGTTGATGTTGTGGAAAATCTTGATTTGATGGGTAAGACTCTTTATGATGACATTAATTTTGAGTGGGGTAAGCGTGCCTTTATTCGGCAAAGTGAGTTGACCAATATTAGTGCATTTTGACACTTGTTTGTTTGTGCAAATCTCGTTGTCTCTACTAATGCTACCGAACTTAATAGAGTGTTTTAGTGACTTGTAAACCCATTAACCTTGGAAAAGTGCTAATTGAGCATATAGAAAATGCGGCTTGTTCAACTAGGTTGGAGAAAAAATTGGCTTTTTCGGGTTTCATTTCTCATTATTGTTTAGCTATAGGGTTGAAGAATCAAGAAAATGATGTGCTTTTACCTCCCTTGGACAAGTTAAGTGAAAAACGTGTGGCAAGCATGTCATACAAGGGTAAATGAGAGTCTAGTGATACATTTAGGCTTTTTGATGAATCATATGATTCAAGCCATGTATCTAGTGCACCTATTCTTCCTACTTGGGCTTTGCATTTGAAGAATGAGGTTAAAGAGTCGAGGAGACAAATTGAGGAGTCACATAAGAGGATTGAAGAGGAAAATGCTAGAGTAGAGCTTCAAGATGAGAAGATCAAGGAATTGGAAAGAAATGCTTCCACTTCAAAGCATTATGCAAGATCAACCAATCGCTTAATTTTCCTTGGTGGCAAAAGAGGCTAGAATGGCTTAGAGGTATATTTTTTTATTCTTTCTTCTTTGGCTTCATATCATGTCAAAAAGGGGGAGAATTATAGGGAGATATAAGTTAGTTCTAGCTTTCTTAGTTCTCAATTTATTTATTTATTTTTTATGTTTTGATGTATTTTGTATAAGGTTTGAACTATATGGCTTGTAATATTTTTTGACATCGTGTAAGGATGATTAGTTTCCATCGTGCAATCTTTGACATAGTTTCATCTGAATCAATGATTAAACATGCAACTGGTCAATGATTACACGCTGAAAAGTAAGCATGGTTACACGCTACACTTTATGTGTTGTGTAAGGATGATTACTTTCCATAGTGTAATCTTTGACATAGTTTCATCTGTATATTTGAATATGCAACTGGTCAGTAATTACACGCTGAAAAGTAAGCATGGTTACATTCTACACTTAATGTGTCGTGTAAGGATGATTACTTTCCATCGTGTAATCTTTGACATAGTTTCATCTGTATATTTGAACATGTAACTAGTCAGTGATTACACGCTGAAAAGTAAACATGGTTACATGCTACACTTAATGTGTCGTGTAAGCATGATTACTTTCCATCATGTAATCTTTGATATAGTTTCATCTATATATTTGAACATGCAACTGGTCAATGATTACACGCTGAAAAGTATATAGCATTACGGATGACCCATTGAAATAGTTAAAGGATGCTTAGAAATAAAACAATAGACTTTTAAACTTTCTAGATACACTGACACATGACTTTAATCTCCCAAGATTCATAAATAAAATTCAACTTTCCATGGTGAATGAATCTTGGAATATACAAAGTTGATTTATCTTTCCAACAAGTCAAATGCTGTTTCATTGATGGGACAAGAGGGCACAAGTTTGGATCAAGTAAAAAATATATATATTTTAAGTGAGGGTGGGACCGTCCAAGAGATCCTTATATACACTGGATTATGGTGCTTGTTGTAAGAAAAGTGGTTGTTCTCAGAAATGAAAAAGTTCTTCCTCTGAGTTTTATTTTATTTTTTTATTTTTATTTGCTTTTCATCTATTTTCTTGTATTTGTTAGTTCTCTCTGAAAATCAAATTTCCAGACTTCAAATTCAACTAAGCATTCTCATGCTCCATCTGACGGCGTCTTGGTAATGATTTTTTTTTTATGCTTGAATAAAAGTCTTTATTTTCTGTGTTGTTTTCTGACGGTGTTAACAATTTCCTTTTTCTTTTTGGGGGAACAGGAGAGAAATCTCTAGCCAACTAATGAAGAACTCATCGGCACTAGTCGACTTGACCTTGATTGTTTTGTCCCATTAAACGAAGTTCTTGATATGTTTTTTGTGGAGAGGTTTAAGCGTCGGGGTGATGCTCTTAAGTTGGCATTAGTGTTGTTTATGAATAGTGGTGTAGTGGAAGCTCGACGAGAAAAACCTGCAAGAAACAATTAGTTCAACCGACTAATATTCTGTTGATCCGCCCACGGATGCCAGAATATCAGGCTTCAATACGACAATCTTCATGCACGAAGGATGTGTAATTGGATAATTGGAGAATGAATTCTCTGAAATTTTATTGAATCAAAAACTGCCAAAATAATGACGGCATACAGGTCTATTTAAAGGAAACAAACCCTAACCCTAACCCTAATCCGAATCCTTGATGAGCAAGGAACGGCCTAAAAACCCTAAATAACGAAAATTACCAAAAATGGCAAATTTGAGTTAAATGCAAAAATGAATAAAGCTAACAATCCTAAGCAAGCCGGAATTGACGGAAGTCAATTTGGACTTGGAAAACAAAAGTTATTACAAAAACGAAACTTTCCTAAAACGGTAAAAACGGCCTTTTCGGGGCCTAAACGACGGAATTCGGCTAAAAAAGGGCATGCCTCCCAACCATAGGTTGTGATTTGAAAGCTCTTGCCGATTCGCTTCAACAGTAAAAGTTTCACGTCGATCTGACTCCATCACCCGGACTAGTAGGATTGAAATGGCCAATTTCCTTGGTCTTTTTCCTATCCAACCCCTCCATGTAGTTCAACCAGTAGGCATTCGAATTTATCTTCTCAATCACTTCAAGTGGGCCAATTTTTTTTGCTGCAAGTTTGTTGTACTCCCCAACTGAAAAACGGTCTTTAGTCAAGACAGCCCACACAAAATCCCCTACTTCGAACTCCACAGACGATGTTTCTTGTCCGCTGCCGCCTTATACTTGGCTGTCGACTTCAATAAATTCTCATGGACCTGCTTATGTGTCTCCTGTAAATGGTGAACAAAATCCTCTGCCTTACCTTGAATCCGAGTCTTGTTTGGAAGGGGTATTAAATCGAGCGGACCGCGAGGTACCACTGAATAAACAACTTGAAAAGGACTGAAACCTATGCTCCGTTTGATTGCGTGATTATGTGCGAACTCCGCCTGGCTGAGCTTTTGATCCCAAACTCGAGTATTCTCTACCACTAGACAGTGCAACAAGTTTCCCATTGACCTGTTAACGATTTCAGTCTGCCCGTCTGTCTGCGGGTGATATGCACTGCTGAAATCCAGGCGAGTGTTCACCAATTTCCACAAACTACGCCAAAAATGGCTAAGAAAGCGTGTATCTCTGTCGGACACAATTGAATTCGGCAGCCCATGCAAGCGATATATTTCCCTGAAAAAGAGTTGAGCAACACTAATCGCGTCCGTGGTTTTCTTGCACGGAATGAAGTGGACCATCTTCGAAAACCTGTCAACGACCACATATATTGAATCAAATCCACGTTGAGTCCTTGGTAATCCGACTACAAAGTCCATGCTTATTTCCGCCCATGGTTCAACTGGGACTGGCAGCGGCAAGTATAACCCCGCATTAGTTGCTTTTCCTTTCAAAACTTGACAAATTCGACAACGCTCTACATATCGCTCCACTTCCTTCCGAATTGTCGACCAAAAATAGCTCGCCTTGATCAGTTGTAGTGTGCGATCTCTGCCCACATGCCCTTCTCCATGAAGTTCTTGAAGGATTTGTAACTGCAAACTACAGTCCAGGTCCCTCGAAATAGGAACCCATCTACCAGCAGAAAATCTGATTTTTCCCCAGTTTGTAAGGCTGTCAGGATGGTTGAGAAGTAAGGATCCGTTGCAAGCAAATCACGAAATAATTCGAAGCCTGGTATTGTGAGACTCATGGTGGACAGCAAATTACTTCGTCGACTTAACGCATCCGTAACTCTATTAGAGGTGCCTGCTTTATGTTTTAGGACTAACGTAAACTGCTGAAGGTAAGCTGACCATGAGGCGTGTCTAGCTAAAATTTTGTCTTGGCTGTGGAGGTGCTTCAATGCTTCATGATCTGTATAGAGGACGAATTCCCGATGGAAGAGATAGTGTCTCCAATGCTTTACGGCTTGGACCACTGCATAGAACTCAATGTCGTAGATGCTATATCGCGACCTTGCTCCGGACAGCTTCTCACTAAAAAACGCCACTGGTTTGCTAGCTTGGCTCAACACTGCTCCGATGCCCAGCTTAGATGCATCACTGTGAAGCTCGAAAGACTGCGAAAAATCTGGAAGAATTAAGATGGGGGCTGTTGTTAACCGCAATTTGATGAGCTTGAATGCTTCTTCAGCTGCCAGAGTCCATACAAACTTTTCTTTCTTCATACAGTCCGTAATGGGCGCCATGATGCTACTGAAATGGGAGATGAAACGCCTATAGAAGGCTGCCAAACCATGAAAACTCTTGACATCCGTGACAGTCTTTGGCTGTGGCCATTGCTTGACGGCTTTGATTTTCGACTCATCCACTTGTAACCCTTCTCCTGAAATAATATACCCCAAAAATAACACCTTGGCAGTCATGAAAACACACTTACTTGTGGCTGCAACCAATTTCTGTGCGCGTAGGACTGTCAACACCTCACGAATGTGTTGCTTGTGTTGTTCCTGGTGTGCGCTGTAGATCAGGATATTGTCAAAGTATACAACCATGAATTTTCCGATGAAAGGCCGTAAAGCTTGGTTCATCACTCTCATAAACGTACTCGGTGCATTAGATAAGCCGAAGGGCATGACCATCCATTCATACAGACCCTCACGCGTCTTAAACGCGGTTTTCCACTCGTCTCCGGGTCGAATTCGGATCTGGTGATATCCGCTATTTAGATCCAATTTAGTGAACACAGTTGCTCCACTTATTTGATCGAGTAAGTCATCTAGACGGGGAATAGGGAACTGATACCTCACCGTGATTTTGTTGATCGCACGGCTATCCACACACATCCTCTAGGACCCATCTTTTTTTGGAATTAGAAGGGCCGGTACCGCACACGGGCTAAGACTCTCACGAATGTGTCCCTTAGCCAACAATTCTTCCACCTGTCTCTGTAACTCCTCATGCTCTACGGGACTCATCCTGTAATGTGGAAGGTTTGGTAGGACTGCCCCTGGTTCCAAGTCGATTTGGTGTTGAATGTCCCTTAGGGGTGGTAGCCCTTTAGGTAACTCTTCAAGAAACACCTCTGGAAATTCTGATAACAGTGGAACGGCGTCTTGTGGAAGCTCAACCTTGGCTGTCTTTTCTTTGTTTAGCAACACAAAGATTGTCTCTGCTTCCTCCATCTCCGATTCAAACCTAGTATAAGGCGGCGTGTAAGCATGGTTACTTATGCAATTGGTCAATGATTACACGATACATTTAATGTATCGTGTAATCATGGTTACAAAGTGGCGTGTAACCATTCACACTGTTGCTTGTTGAATGATTGAACATGTAACAGTGTGAATGGTTACACAATGGAAATTATGCATTATTACACGCTACATTTATTGTATCCTGTAAGGATGTTTTTTTTTTAGCGTATAACCATTTACACTGTTTTTTGTTGAATGATTGAACATGCAACAAAGTCAAAGATTATACAATGGCTCGTTCTACTATTGGCAAATATTGCTAGTCTAGATCTAGATTGTGCAGAGATTCGCATGGGAAACTTTTTTTTTTTTTTTTTGGATAGGTGTTTCACTGTTTGATTGAGGGGACAAGAGGGAATAAGTCTGGATATGATGTAGATTCTACATAGATTCGCATGTGAAACTTTTTTACTTGGATAAGTGAAAGGTTGTGTCATTGATGGGACAAGAGAAGAAGTGATATATTAATTTTTTTTTTTTTAAGTGAGAGGGTCGGATCGTCCCAAAGTCTTATATAGACTGGGTTGTGGTGCTTGTTGCAGACAAATTAAGAAGTTCTTAAAGTTTTTCATCCTCTCCTCTCTTTCTAATTCTTATAACCATTTTTTTTTTGTTTTTTGTATTTGTTAGTTCTCTTTGAAAATCAAATTTCCAGATTGTTGATTGATTGTTGCAGGCAATTTAGTGGCCGTCTACGACCAGTCAATAAATGATTTTTTTTTTCTTATGTTGTTTTGTGACGGTGTTAACACTTTTCCTTTTTTCGAGGGTTAACAGGAGAGGAATCTCTAGCCAACTAATGAAGAACTCATCAGCACTAGTCGACTTGACCCTGATTGTTCTGTCCAATTATACTGAATTGTGTAGAGGAGGTGGTAGTGGTGACGGCGTAGACGTCATAATCAGAAAGATGAGCCTTCTCCATAGAAGCACTGAGAAGATGATTACTTGCCTGGTAATTAAACTATATTACTAGGTTAGTTGGCTGAGCAACAAACACTCTCACTCAACCATGGTAATCAATATATAGTTGAATTAGAGTGAGAGTTGACAGCACAAACATCCTTCAAACATAGTTCATCATTTTTTCCAAGTGAAAGAATGACGTCTAATTCATACTCCCAGTTTTTATCAACTTGCTACCATCCATCATCTCCCCAGCTTTGCCATCATCTTGATTATATGCCTTATCATTACTAGGTTTATATACGGAAATGTATAGATTTTGAGTTACTTTGATGTAATGGAAGCACTGAGAAGATGATATATATTATGTCCCTGTTGGTATATACATGAAATGTTTTTGGATTTAAGCATTCCTTCCATGTTAGAAACATTGATTACTTATGAGTTACTTTGCTTGCTATGCTAGAAGTTTTTTCCATCACAGAAATATGATTACTGTTTTTTTAAAAAAAAACAGTAATAAATTATAAAGAATGAAATGTAAAAAATTCAAATAAATATATTTTTCATAAAATAAAAATATAAAGAATCAAATGTGAATCGTGAATCAAACATGCAACACTCTCAAAGATTACACGATGAAAAGTAAACATGATTACACTCTATGTTGAATGTATCCTGTAAGGATGGTTTGTAACCATCGTGTAATCATTAAATTATTTTTAATTACATGCAACAGTGTGATATACGATGAAAAGTAACCATGATTACACGATACATTAAATGTAGCTTATACTCATGGTTACTTTTCATCGTGTAATTGCATTATGAATGATTCGACATGCAACTGATTAATGATTACATGCCAATTTGTAAGAAAGATTACACACACCATTTATTATATCGTGTAATCATTCATGTTGTGACCATTTTACTTGTATCATGGTTACTTTTCATCTTGTAATTGCATTATGAATGATTCGACATGCAACACAGTCAAAGATTACACGATGAAAACAAAGCAGCCTTTTCATAGTGTAATTACATTATGGAAATTTGAACATGCAACTGGTCAATGATTGCACGCTGGAAAGTAAGCATGGTCACACGCTACACTTAATGTATCGTGTAAGGATGATTACTTTCCATCGTGTAATCTTTGACATAGTTTCATATGAATCAATGATTGAACATGCAACGGTGTGAATAATTACACGATGAGAGCTAACCATGCTTACACGCTACATTAAATGTAGCGTGTAAGCATGGTTACTTTTCATCGTGTAATTGCATTATTAATGATTCAACATACAACTGGTCTATGATTACACGCTGAAAAGTAAGCATGGTTACACGCTACACTTAATGTATCTTGTAAGGATGATTATTTTCCATCGTGTAACTTTGACATTGTCTCATCTAAATCAAGTTTTCATTGCGTAATCTTATTGTTCAATGATTGAACATGCAACAGTGTGAATGATTACATACTGTGACCATTTTACATGTAATCAGAGTGTTCCCAGCTATCATGTAAATATATCCTGTTAAATAGTTATGCCTGATAAATGACCACATCATATATCAAATTTTGGAAATCACAACACTTTTGGAAATTACAATGTCTAGAATCCACAAAAATAAAATTACAACACTTATGGAATGATAGTAGAAATAGAGTGCTCTATGCTGCTCATTTGACCTTGTGGGCATGTCTGTCAGTTATGTCCTCGTTGTCTGCAAACCTTATACTTACGTTTTCTCTATGAAGGACCAGATTCAGATTGACTGTTTTTATTGGAGGTTGGGAGACCAAGAGAATTTGGACAATTTTTTCGATTATGTTCGCTTTGTTTGCAAAGGGAACATGTTTTTGCCTTCCATGAATGAAACTCTCCTGTCGAAGGTTTCCTAATCTTACATGACCAGCCAGCCTGAGAGATCCATGGAGGAGGGTACACAACTAATGAGCTGATTTCATCATGGATTTTCCACTCGCTCATGTGACCAATTGGTTTGATAACTCCTGCATACGCTTCAACTAAACTCGGCTTCTTATAGTAATGCGAGCGGAAATCAATGAACGACCTTTTACAAGCTCGCAAAGTAGCCAATGCATGAACACATGACAATAAATTGATTTCAAATTCTCGACACGTACAAGTCCTATACAAAAGATTAATGATTCTATCCTTACCCCTATCTTTAACTTTAAATTCATTCCAATCAATTGGACGCGCCTTGTACAAAGTAGAATCTTCATTATGTTCCGTTAAAAAACTTTGTTGCCCATGGTGTTAATTGTGTGTGCAATGAGTCTGTAAAAGTTCGCCGATCATGGAATCATTTCTGCATCATATCATGTATGTACTCAATAAGAACAGTAACAGGGAATTGTCGTGTATGTCGAAGACATGAGTTGATGCATTCAGCAATGTTTGAAGTCATCATGAAGTATCATCTTACAGGAGATTAAGCACAGGACCATCTTTTGGGCCCAATTTTCATGAGATCATCGCATGCCTTCGGGTGCACCTGCATCAGTTCACTCATTTCTTCATTAAACTCAGATTCCCTATAAATCTTATATGCACACTTGAAAATACCAGTGACATCATCCCTTTTGAATGTATTCTTAACGTTCATAGTCATTTGGATACACACAGGCCGTGTAGTGCATCGGGGTACACAATTTGCATTGCCTTCTTAATGCCCTTGTGTTGGTCAGATATGAACATGCAATCAGTCGGACAATCGGTGTAGTTACGAACAAGCCTCAAAAACCAAGTCCACAACTCTTTATTTTCCTTATGCCTAAACCCAAAAGCAAGTGGATATACTTGCTCATTTCCATATTGCCATGCAGGAACGAACAATATCCCATGGAATCTTCCTTTAAGATGAGTGCCATCAATAGCAATAACGAGCCTAATCGCTGACCAAAAACCACAAATACAAGCACCATATGAGAAGAAAGCAAATTTGAATTCTCCTTCATCATTCAACTTAAAATTAGTCATGGTGTCAGGGTTGTTCCGTGCAAGCATATACAAATATGATGGAATCTGCTGGAACGATTCTACCGTGGGTCCGAACACAATAGACTCTGCATGATCCTTCACTCGCCAAGCCTTGGTGTATTGAATTTGGAGACCGTAATGTATCTACATCTCTATCATGATTTCTTTTGGTTTCAAGGCTGTTCCATTAACCCGAAGCTTCGGAGACACCAATTCACCTATTATTGAAGAATTAGTTTATCGAAACCAACCTTGAAACCCCTCAATGGTGTAACTATGTTCCTTGTCAAATTTTCGAATCTCCCAATACTCTCCCTCACCCAATTTCCTTGCATGCACTTTGAAGGAATAATTGTCATCCTTGCAAGTAGCTTGAAATCTGCCCTTACTGGACCTCCTTATTCTGATTTCAAAATGTTGCTTCAGTGCTAGCAAACACAAATCTCGTTTAAGCTCGTTTTTGGAAGAAAATATTCTGCCTTTGTAAAATCGACCATCGGTTGTAGAAGACTCATGGTTGATGGTTTGGAATGAATATTGTTTTGATCCGAGAATTATCCAAGAACGAGGGACTGTAGATGAACCCCTTTGTGTAGTAGTATTACCGACTAGATCATCCTCACCACTTGTATGACTATGATCAGAAGCATCAGATTCACTGCTACTATCACCTTCACCGTCAACGTTAGGACTACCACAATTCAACCCCTCTCGATTGTCTTCTTCTCCATTAAAATAACAATAAGCTTCCTCTTTTGTAAATGGGTATTGTTTATCCAAGTTGTCCAGTCCATGATCAGTATTGGTTTCAAATTCAGTTGGGCTGCCATCATCTTCATCGTCACTGCCTATAGCACCATCTCTGTCATTTCTTTCTAATTCTTGTGATGTCTCTTCAAGAATTGTGGGTATTGTTATGCTAGGTTCGACACCTTATGCATATGACATTGACCTGCTTATTGTGTTTCTCCCACATGCGGATATAAACTGGGATTTCAGTTGTTCATAAAAGCTTTGATTCACCGATGAAATTGGTGATATAGGTTGGTGATGGTGAGGTGTAAGTTGGGCACTATGTTGTTATGTAACCGGTTGATATGTTTAGGCATATGTTGAGTAGTATGGTTGGGAATATGGTTGTTGTATATGCATATTACATGGATTCACAAACTGTTGGGGAAAATATGGGTACATTTGGAAGGAAATAAGTTCATGAGGTATTTGGGTTAGCATTTGGGATGGCATTTGGGTTGGCATTTGGAATGGCATTTCAGATGGGATTTGGAATGGTATTTGGGATGGGATTTGGAATGGGATTTTGAATGAAATTTTGGTTGGCATTTGGCTTGGCATTTGGAATGGCATTTGGGATGGAATTTGGCTTGGTATTTGGGATGGTATTTGGGTTGGCATATTACCACCAGTAGTTTAATCTCTTCAGACAAAAGTAACATACGCTTCAGGAATTACACTTTCTTCTTACATTAAAAACGACAAGTATCCTTGTCGTTTTTAATGCGCACAATAGTACGCCTCCCACTTGTAGTCAAAATAGCTCCTACTTCTATGTTGAAACTAGACGAATCAAACGTAACAATATCTTCTACCATATCAAGCCGTCGTATGTCAAATCACGAGGTAGGAAAGCCATTTCAGAATCCCCTCCCTCATAATTCTAACCATACCACCGCCCACCATACGATATAAGTAATCGTAAATCTGCCATGAATTTGTGCATAATGGAGGAGAAAATTTTTATTATTTAATAAAACATTCTATATATGCTGGTTAATCAAAGGAAATGTTCAATGTTGACAAGCTGAATGGATGTTTACACGCTAAGACTAAGACTTGCTTACACGACTAAAAGTGTGTATGATTACATGCTGCAACTGAATGTTTACATGCTTACATGCTTACATGCTGAAACTTAATGTTTACACGCTGATATATCTGCACGCTGGTATCTATACATGCTTACATGCTTACACGCTAAAACTTAATGTTTACTCGCTGATATATCTGCATGCTTACACGCTTAACAACATGAATGCTTAAATGCTGATATCTACATGTTTACACGCTTAACAATATGAATGCTTACACGCTAATGTCTATACATGTTTACTTGATTTTACAATGCATGCATATATAATGATATCTCTATATGCTTACACGATGTTAAAATGCATGCTTACATGATAAAATGGGGGAATGATTACACGCTGCAATAGGAATAGGAATGAAGCATTCTACCGTGTAAACATTCTGGTAAATTATTGATGCTTCTTTTAATTCTAGACATTTATTGTCACTTTAAGAATTCTAGAAGAACCACTACTAACTACTAATTACTAGAAAAATATAATGCAACAACATAAACGAACTAATGTTATGGAAAGTAAAAATTAAAGCAACAAAAATTGAATAACATACCTTTTGTAGATTAGAAACCCTTAAGATGTTTAATATGGTGATTCACGAAAACCGTATGAGATTTAAGAAAAATCTACGAGGGAAATACTTGTGTTTGAGATGGGACATACTAGTGCAACAACATAAACGAACTAATGTTATAGAAAGTAAAAAGGAACAAAATAAAATAACATACCTTCTTCAGATTAGAAACCCCTGAGATGTTTCATATAGTGATTTATGAAAACCTTGCTAGATCATGATAGGGAAATACTTGTGTCTGAGATGGGAGATACTTGTGTCTGAGACTCTGAGAATGAGAGGGAAATAAAATCTGAGAGGGAAATCAATTCTGAGAGGGAAATAAAATATTAAAGTTCTCTGACAGCTTTTTAATTTCATTTTAGTTTTATGTATTTATTGTTTCAAATTTAAAAAATAGCTGTAATTAAGTGCCATGTTGGAATTGCAGTAAGGGCATACTTGTCTAAAAATTATTTCTCTTGGATAAAAAAAGAAAACTTATTGAGATGGGACAGTTTCGAAAACTGCCTAAATTTTTGGGTCAAATAAGGGAATTTTGCCTTGTATTAGACACGAATTTTACATTTTCACAATGTATAAAGAAGTTGCAGATAAGAAGAGGCGATTCAGGGAGTTTGATGAGGGCAAATTGGTTATAGTTCATCTCAATAAAGAGCGTTTTCCAAAAGGAGTATACAACAAGTTGCAGCTCAAGAAATTTTGCCCGTTTCACATTGCCAAGAAGATTTCAAGCAGTAAATATGTTATTGAGCTACCACCAGAAATGCAGATTTCTCCAACTTCTAATGTAGTTGATATGTATGATTATTTTCCCCTAGACGAAGTTATTGTTTGGAAAAAACTCGGGTCGAGTTCTTCTGCTGTTAGAGCATCCACAATGGTTCCTAAAAAGAGACCTATTTGCACTAGACCCGTTTTTATTTTGATAAATGGTGCCACAATGGTAAGAAATTAGACCCAAAAAAAGAGACCCAAAAGTGGACTCTACCCAACTAGACCCAAATTGGGTTCCAAATTTGGAACTCTATTTGGGTCTTGCCCAATGATTGGAGTTGGGTTCCCAACCCTCTCCAATCATTGAGTTGGGCTTACATATATATAATTTAAATTAAAATATATAATTATTAATTTTAATAAATATATATAAATTTAATATATATATTTCAATTATTTAAATTTAAATATATTATTATTAATTTCAATAATTATATATAATGACAAAATATCAATAAATTTAATATATATATTAAATTATTATAATTTAAATATATTATTATTAATTTCAATAATTATATATATAATAAAAAAATATAAATAATTTTAATTTCAATTATTAAATCGTCGGAACCGAAACTGGAACCAGAACTAAACCGTTAGAATTGTAGAAAACCGAAACCGAAACCAAAACCGAACTGTAACTGAACCGTTGGAATCGATGAAACCGGAACCAGAACGGAAACTGAACTGTCGGAACCGCTGAAAACCAGACCAAAACTGAAACTGAAACTAAACCGTCAGAACCGCCAGACCCGAACCGGATCGGAACCTTCAAAACCGGAACCAAACCTTCAAAACTAGAACCAAAACCGGACCTTCAAAACCAGAATCGGAACCGGTTTTGAAGGTTTGGAACCGAAACCGGAACTGAACTGAAACCGGCGCCATGTCTAATCGTATGCAATATTTTGTTTTAAATATTTATTTTTATTGTTGATGTAATTCGGTTGTGATAATTTTAAATTAATAATTTTTTTATTTTAAATTAATTATAATTTGTTAAATAATTATTGATAGTGTTGATATTTAAAATATATTATATAATTTATTTATTAATATATATATATATATATATAACATTTTAAAGAAAAATAATGATTGTTTGGAAAAAAGTTAAAAAAATGGATCCACTTTTACTTTTCCAATTTAGTCCCATTGTTGGAAAAGGAGACCCAAATGAAGTGGATCCAAATGGCAAGATTCATTTTTTAAAAACAAGACCCATTTTTGATGATGTGGCAATAAATGGATCTTGTTTTTGAGACCAACCACTGTGGATGCTCTTAGTGGCTACTGATGTAGCTGGTTAATTAGAATTTTATATTGTAGTGTACTGTCTTTTGGTGTGTTGTCATTTACTTTATTTTTACTGTTTTGCCTATCAGCTAGGTGATATACCCAAAAGCTAACTTTCTGTCGGTACAATTTTTGGAATATATTGAAATGAAATCGCTCCCCCTTTTTGGTTTAGTTTTCCTGTTCTTTATTTTTGCCGTATCAGGTTATATAACATGTAATGTTATATTCCTTCACAAAGACATACGTAAATCAGAAAGAAATCGAGTATTGTCGATCAACTACTTCTGACCAAATTTTTTATTCCGTCAGTTAAATCCAAATGTCAAGCAATGATCATCAATTCATCATGAAAATTATTCTAAATTAAATAATTTTACTTTGTTGCACATCTCAAAAATTCCCCACCCCCCGTCAGTCAGTAGTAACGCCTACTACATCACTTAGGGTATATCTTTCGATCAAATGTTATGCTGCAATAGACTTCCATATATGGACAGTAGGTTTTTGTTTTAAAGGTTTATAGTATTTTTTTTTTTTTTTAAATATATATTGAAGATTAAATTAAAACAATCTATTTTATACGAGAAATATTTAAAATATTTTCATTTTGATTTTAAAATATATTTAAATAAGCTTTATTATAAAATATTAACCGGCAAGCGAATTGATTTTAATTACTAGCACAAATCTCATGTAATAAACAAGTAATTATATTAACTACTAAAAATAATATTAATAATAACAATTGTAATTATTATTGTCATGCTCATTATAATTAAATTGTCATTGTTTTATTTTACTCCATTCGTATTTTTAGATTTCTTTTTATATATTTAAAACATTTTTATTTAACTCAAAGAATTATTTGAAATAATTGTACATTAATTTATTTATATTCAAAGTAATACAATATTACATAAATTAAGGGTTTTTTGGGAAGGGGAAGGACTAGAACCTGTAAACTCATGGTGCAGGTAAGGGTTTACCACCGGACCAACCTCATCTCATCATAATTGTATGTTACTTGAAAATGATTTTATATTTATATTTTATTAAATTTTTGGTTAACCCACTTTTTGGTACAAAGTAGATGTGTACTAAAATCATGAAGTTCAGACTATAATGTTACAATTCAAAGCAACATTTAATGTTGAACTTTCGATGAATTTATATATATATAAAACATTTCAACAATTTCAAAATTGTAATTTATCAAATATGTCTCATAATATTGAACTCTCTTTCCGGTTAATATTGTCAACATCTTCACTACACTTTATATGCTGACGTATCACGTCTAATGTAACTTGGTGATAAAGGGCATTCATTCAGACCGATAAAAAAAAAAAAATCAATATTACATGCTCATTTTATTGAGAGTCCACAAGTAGATTATCATATAGTTACATGTGATAAGTATAGAATTACTGACACAACAATGACTATAATTTTAAAAAAATTAGTAAATTACATGTCATTACTAAAAACATCTTTTTATAATTTCATAATAATATAAATATAATCCAAGAGCATGGTCTTCAGATTTACTTAATAGTAAATAAACAATGTAAAATACATATTACACTTATTATTAAATTTTGTGTATCTAAAACTTGAAAATCATCCACTATAAACTAGTTTAAGACTTAAGCTCGCAGAAAATCAACCAAATTTATGGGGCTACAAATCGACGATTCTTTTAAGCAACGTTTTGCTAATACGAAATGAGTAGTTTCACTGCCATGAAAAGGATCGAAGAAAACATGATCATTTCTATTATTGCATGGACGTATATCACGGATGCAAGGTCTAGTCCCATTTTCACCGGCAACGCAACAACATTCTCTTGTATTTGTAAAGCCTGCAAGGAAATTAAATTTGTAAAAAATTAATAAACTGCATAATAATGTTTTATTGATAATAATATGTTTGTATTTGGAATTTTTTTCCCTTTTTAAAAAATTAATAAAAAATAGTACGTAGACACTTAGTTTTAATATGCATACCATATGAATTCGGTGAAGCAAAGATGTCTGCAAAAACCTTGTAAACATTTGCAAAAATGAATTTCGATCCAACGAGTTCGGATTGCAATTTTGGCAACAAGTCAGAAAGGAGCCTGTTAAGTATTTGGGCATGTTCATTGTATTCATCATCGCACGTCGTTGACCGTCTTGAGTTAAATATCATTGGTGAACACCCCATCATGCCAACACTATTCACTAAAAATTTACGTGCACCCAGATCATATAGTTTCTAACACAAGAAGAAAAGCAAAACCAACTTTAGTATCATTTCAATATTAAATAAAAACTCAGGATGACTACGTACTAGTTTTATAATTTATCGAAACTGTCTCAAAGGTTCTAAAAATTGCTTTGATCGACGAGAATTAAACAAAACCATTATACATTTACTCTAAAAAATTAAAACACAACCACACACTTAAGTACTATAGATCTAAGGTGGAGTGTAGTTTATTACCTTTATATTATCGGAGAATTTTTGGGATATTGCTTGAGCGAATTTTGGGAAAGGAGTTTGTTGTTTCGTGGTGTTGTCAAGAAAATCATAGCTGGTGCTTATATCAGCATTCCCTATACTTATGAAAAATAGTGATTTTGACAAGTAATCGGCCATCGTTTTTGGGCTATCGAACGAAGGTTGCAAGCTCTTTACAGTAGTTTCAAATAGACCAGTCTGCATATCGAATGTTAGGCAAGTTCCCTGCAATTAATGATAAATAGATAACTAGAAAATCAACTTCCACATTAAAAATCATTCTAATCTAATGTAGATATTTGCATGTTCTTCTTCCTATGTTATTTGAGTGTCAAAGTTTGTGACTATCGATTTCAAACCATAATAAAACTTATAAGATAAAACATATTTTAATACTCATTTTAATGCATCCGTAATCTAGGAATCGAGGATTCAACGTTCATATGAATTTTATATAAACAACTAAATCTTAGAATTTTTATTCATATAATGAGCATGCATTATTATATTGCTTACAAAAAATTTTCCAGTATCAGGGAGAACGCCACAAGAACTAGATCCATAATTCACCCCAGTTCGCAATGTTTTCTGCTCTTCTTTCGACAATCCCAAGCATGGAGGAGGAAATGGCAAACCGGCTACTTGGGCTACAACATTGAATGCATGAGTACAAAACAATTAATTAGTTTGAAAATTAAAAAACGTAACGAAAAAATCTCACAATATTTTTGGATCCTTACCAATGAAGTCAGCTTCAATTCGACCATTGCTAAATCGACCGGTAGGTTTCCCATCAGCAAAATCTACTCCAAACGGTGGGTAATTAGCTTTGGACGCCGATGAAAGAAAATTGTTATTTCCACTATCAATGGTAGAGTCTCCAAACACATATAAGGTCGGGACATCAAATTTGATGTCATCTCCCAATTCTAAAAGTTTCAATAAATCTTTCTGATTAACATTCAATGGTGGTACCCCAAACACATCACCATTAGACCCCAAAAGCAAATCAAGATAAAGCGAAAACATAAGAAAATAACTAGTCCAACTTCTCATTTTTTTTTTCCTTTTGTTTCTATTGTAACTCAGCCTCAAAATAATTCAAATTTGAATGTATAGGAGGGAACTTCTAACTTTATTTGAATTGTTTCATTACTACATATATATATTGAAATGCTAGGATTACGTGGATGAACACTGCATTAGGTTTGTTAACGGTGTGTGATAGTACACTGTAACATTTAACAAAATTTTGATAATTTTTTAAAGTTGTTTTTGTATTTAAAAAACAAAATCATTTGATATTATCTACTGTCATGATCTGTTTGTAAAAAACATATTTCTTTAACGCTAAACCAATTAAAACATAAAACAAAAAATCTAAAAACGGACAAGAACATTACTAAACTGTTTGACATGAGGATACAATATTACAATAATTTAAAATTGAACTGTAATTCTAAAATTATTTGTTCTATGCTAGTAAAGCCTTTTTTTTTTTTTTTTTTTTAAAATTTTTTTTTTTAACAATATTTCGTTAGTTTGATTAGGTTTTTTTTTTTTTTTTGATATATTTCTAAATTTGTATTTTTTTTTTCTTGAAGGAACAGAAAAGGTTAATTTTATCATAAATTCGTTTAAGAAACAAGATTATTTATATTTATTTTTTTTATTTTTGCACAAATGAAACGAAAAATATAACATAAATAACCTTATGAAAAGTTTCTCAACTGCTCACCACTTTATTTTACCAAGAATGATTTCCAATAATTTTTTTTTACAAAACTATGATTGAATCTATCTGATCCAATCTTGGACTACAATAAACCAAAATTATATTATTTTGTCTTTAATAAACATTTTGTACTAATATCAAATAATTTGAATTAAAGAGTAAAAATGTAATATTATTTCATTCTTTGTGTAAGGGGCTGTTTGTTTTTTTGTCTAAAGTCTTATAAGATCTTAATTTATTAGATATATGGATAAGTCTTATAAATTAAGATATTATGATATGTTTGTTTTTTTCATTTTAGATGACTTATTACAAATATAAAATTGATTAGGTTGTGTTACGGTTTCTTCAAAATTAGGAATTTTTGGAAAATTGATTTTTAGTATTTTATTATGTGCGGATAAAATCATAAATGTATGAATTTTTATAAGACATTTGTGGAAATTTATTAAAAAACTCTACTGTATCACTTTTTGAATAAGATAAAAGTCAAAAAAATTTACTTTTTCTAAAAGACATATATATCTTAAAATAAGATATAAGTTGAAAAAACAAACAAACTGATTTATCTTAATTTAAGATATAAGAGGTAATAAGTCTTATTGGGAAAAAAACAAACAGCCCCTAAGTGTGAATTAACTATTCAATTTATTTTAAATATATTTGATCATATGAGGTTGGTCAAGTGGTGTTGACGGTGATTTCTCGATGGTCAGCTGGTCAACGATTTAGGTCAGTTAAACCTGCAAGTGTAAATATAATAACAGCGTAATGAAATCAAAAGCAATAACGAGAACAAGATACGTGTTAAAACTCCGGTGATCGGAGAAACGTCCACGGGTCGTTGCCTTGGAATGGAGAATCAAATCCACTATTTCTATCAAATAATACACACTCCGGTCTCTCTTTCTCGCTTAATTTTTCACTCCTCTTATAATGTGTTCTGCAGGTGTATTTATATTTGGTACCGCAAGGGTTTGGAAGCGTGGCGTACAAGTAGAGGATTACATGAAGGATTGTAGAGTTATATTTAGGACTCTTTTCCTATTTGGTGGTGTCATGTGTTTTAATGCTGTTGATTCTGAATCTGCTTAGGACTCTGATATCTTGGAGGGAAGATCTATTTGTTTCCTTGTTGAACTCCTCTCGGTGTGAAACAAATAACGATGTATCTAATTTACCAACAGGGGGAGGGGGAGGGGGAGGAGGGGGGGGGGGGGGGGGGGCGGTGAATAGGTTTTAATCAAGTCAATTACAATTTTTTCTTGATTAGTCAATATTCAATAAAAACCTCAATCTAGTCAAAAATACAATCAACTTAATCTAAGTGCAAAAAACAATAAATTGCAAGTTGATTGATTTATGTGAGAAACCCTCAATAGGGAAAAACTCACACGCTAATATGCTAGCCATACACGATCCTCAAATCCACTACTTGTAATGATGTTTACAACCTAGGTTGACCACTGTCAAATCATACATGGTCACTAACCCACCACTACTACCCAATGGGCTTTTAATATAGATTCTAGACCTACTTGCTTGTGTACTAAGCAACCTTAGTCACAAGGCTTCACTTCACATGGAAGAGATCAACAACCTGAGTGAATATCATGGTATTCAATATGCAATTAATGCTAGGTTACACTAAATACTTATCTAGAGATTAAATATGTCAATAATCAATCCTAGATATTAATATTGCTATATGACATGGCATACAATATAGCTATCATAGATAAAGCAATTCTAGGCAATAGCTATCACAATACAACACTCAATCAATTAACACAAATATCTCAATCTTGTATATAAAATCTAATCTAGATGCATACAAGTAATAAATGAGATTTCTTGTTAAGGAAGAACAAAAAAATAGATTAAAAGGTGTTCAACTTACCAAGTTACATGTGTTGAAGAAAACCCATGCATAGATGCATCTTAGATGAAGCTAAATGATGCTAGATGAAGAATGATGCACATAGAAATGGTTTTGAGTGATTAAATGTGAGTTCTTGAGTGTTTTTCTCTCTTAGAAAATATGCTAAGTTAAAAATATGATTTTGAACTCTTGTAAACTGACCTATAGACAAAGTGATTCTTATATAGGAGATCTCTTCAAAGCTCTACTGTTTTGGTCAATTTTTAAAACATTTGGCCATCACAACCGCTGTGCATACCGCGGTATGGGCAAGTGTCTATGTCGTGGTACGCAGGGCGTGTAGGCTCCGGAATCTTCCACAGTGGAGACCACCCCAAAGGTAAGTGCACCCACGGCGGTATGCATAGCGTAAAAGCATCAGGTTTTGCAACTGACTTGGACCGCTGCACATGCAAGTGTACCATGGGCGATACAGGTGGCAGTAAAGAGAAAAGTTCTTTATTCAAAGACAATTCACACTTAGTCTAAATGTGCAATATGTGCAACTGTTGAAATTCTCTTTAAAGCAATAGTGTTTTATACCTAGAGGGGGGGGGGGGGGGGGGGGTGAATAGGTATAGTCCTAAATTCTTCCAATATTCAAAAATGCGGAATATAAGAATGGAATGAATACTTGAAATGATAAAGCAATTGTATAATATGAATCAATTCATGTAAGTATCAATATACAAAAGAATCAATACAAGTGAACATATGGAAGATAAGGAAATATAAAGCGAAAATGAGACACAATGTTTTTACGTGGTAAAACCTCAAAGAGGAAACATTCACGGGTTGAATCCACAACCACCGGCAAAGCAAATCCACTGTATGAAAAGAACTTACACACTCAAAGCTATCAACACTATGATATCCACTTCAAGCTATCAAATCCTAATCACCTCTCAAAGGCCTAGTGAATTACCTAGCCTACTCTCTATCCAAGATGTATCCCACACCTCTAGAGAGCAACTTCCTATCCAAGAATAAAAAAGCCTTTAGGAAGATTTCCTTACTTAGCAATCTAGATCAAGAGATCCTAGTTAAGCTATCCTAGCTCAACCATCCGCAGTATTAAACTCCTTGCTAAGACTTCTTGCTTAGTTATCCGAATCACTTTGATTCTAACTAAGGCTTCTTGCTCGGCTATCCAGAAACCTTTCCTAGCCAAGTCTTCTTGCTTAAGTCAAAGGCTTCACTCACCTTGACAAGAGACTTCAACCTATTACAAGGCAATGATCTAGGTGATGCAAATGATGCAAGCACACACAAATAGAGTAAGTAGATCAAACAAACTCTATGAACATGCTTAATGATAATCTAGAATATACTATCAACACACAATCACAAATCTATCTAGAAATCAAAGCATGTCAAAACAATAAGAACAAGGTTAGAATATTCAATATATATCACAAAAAAAAAAACTTAGTTCTTATATCAAGAAATTTAATCTAGAAGATAATATGAAGCACATTATAAGATCACTTTCTAGAATCAATTTCAATCAAACTCAAGTCTAGTAAAAATATGTTTAATAGAAATCACAAAGCTCAATTAACTAATCAATCATACAACCCTAGCATATGATCTAACATACTGCTTAACATATTTCAACAATCAATTAGAAAGAATCATTAAGATGATCAAATGAAATTGCAAGAGAAGAAGTTTCACATACAATCAATGGACCTCGGACTGAAAACAGAGTACTGTGAAAAATGACGAAGTCAAATGTCTCTAAAAATACTTGGGGTTTGTAGCTCTCATCGAGACCAACAATTTTGGCTTTTGAATCACTCGATTTCGAGTTCGTATGAAGAAGTTATGATCAAAGTAAGTAAACCAAAATCAAGAACATTTCTGCAGAATTTCAGATTTGATGTTGTTCAAGTTGTTAGAAAATGGAGGGAAGAGAAGTCATTTGAAGGAAAAGGAAGAGGGGCATTTTTGTCCAACAAACACAAGCCATTTCAGCCTTGTCCCCATGTGGGGCGCGTGTGCCACACGGGACCAGAGGGCATGCTGGGCCGTGTGGCACACGGCCTCCACACGTGGATGGCCATGCCATGGCCTTTGGCCATGGTGTTCCTCTCGCGCACCTCTCACGTTCTTCAGCTGTATTCGGGCATCCGAACTCCGATTTCGAATCCGTTTTTGAATTACAAATCGTAACTCCCTCATGCATAACAAAAAATACAAAACTTTGACAAATGGTTGAGAATTCATCTCGGAAAATGACGACGAACACAACTCAACGAATGAGAACGAAAAGTAGCGTAACTACATCGTTTGGACTCGAAATTAAACGAATGAGTAACCAAAATGACCGGAACTCAATAAGGAATCAAATAAGACCATGTTCAAGTCCAAAACACAAGAAACACAAATAAATAAACACTATGCAACACAAGCATGCCATATCTAAGCGATAGTGAGAAAACATGCAATTCTACAAGATTGTTAACAATAAGATAAATGCATGTGCATACTAAATGTGTGTGAAAGTGTTATACCAAATGTTTGAACTATGATATAGGGACACACATATATGAATTGTGTGTGTGTGCGCTAACGCCTTGCAAGAGGAAGAAGAATCTTGATACCTTAGCATCCAAGTAAGCAATGTTCCTCTTGAAGACGATATTTGCACAAGATGTTGCTTCTTCACCTTTGAGACTCCTTTCTTCCAAGAAACACCTAAGCAACTACTAATACAAATATAGAGAGTTTTGCAATGGAATCAAGCCAATACAACTAAAGGATCTTACAACTGTGAAAAGTGAAAAGAATGCACACAAGAGATATGAATACATATGCAAGCATGAGAAGTGTGTGTGTGCAATTAAGTCTCTTCAGTGTAAATTAAGCACAAGTGATTTACCTTTGTAGTGCTTATCATCTTGGGGTCTTGAGAGGGCTTTTGTTGTGCTTGATCATCAACAATTAAATGCCTAAGCTACCTTTACATTTCAAACCCCAATTGTGGTTTGTCACCGAAATAAGCCAATCAAACTTAAAGAACTTACAATCTCCCCCTTTGGCTATTTCATGACAAAACCACCACTCACATTGATTCTCACAACAAAAAAGAAACTAAATGTCAACAATGATTTTCAACATTAAAAAGAGATATTTAAAAGCTAGATCTTCAAGTCTTCAATCTCTTGTAGAACAACCAATCCTTCAAAACAAAGTTTCTACACTTTCCCAGACAAGTGTAATTTGAGATGATCAAGTGAAATCAAAACAAGCATTTGCATATAAAGAAATCAATTAACATCATACAATGAATGTGCAATGCAATGCTCCCCCTTAACGTGTTACTCCCCCTTAATATGCAATCTCCCCAATATGCAAATTAGCTACTCTCAATTAGCAATCTCCCTTACCACATACTACTCCCCCTTTTTGTCATGAGATAGGCAAATGAGTATTCCCTAACCAGGTCATTATAGCAAAGAGAGATAGTAGCATACAAGACATTTGCATATATAATCATATAAGCCACTTTATGCAACTCAATTAATTTGAGAGAAATAAGGAGATTTATTTTATGAAGAATGTGTGATAATAATGCTTTGCATGCAAGACATGTTGCATTCAAGTCCAAAGGCAATGGTATTTGGCAAAGCAAATGACAAAAGTTTCCAAAAGAATTCAAACCAATTTTACCATTTGTCATGAATTCAAGCAAGGATATAGAATAGTCATTCATTCATTTTTACAACTTTATGAGCAAAACTAGGCATGAGCGACTTTTGCACCCTATTTGATTTTTCCAGGTAAGATACATGTATGATAGTAGTCATGTTTCACAGATAAAGAAAAAGAGACATTGGATTTTAAAATCCTTAGAACAGATACAAGATCCTTTATTCATTTCAGTCTCATTTGCTTTTCACACATAATTTTGCATTTTTAAATTTACAATCAACAATCATGCTTTTCATTTTTAAGCAAGTTATTTAAGGAATCATCATGTCATGGAGATAATTATAGGTCATTCAAAGAGTACTTCCTAAGTAAATCTCATAGTCCAAAAATGCATGTTTGAACATAAATATGACATGGATTGCAATCAAAGCAATGGTTCACACTTATAGAAAAAAAATATCATATAAGCATATGTGCAACTAAGATACTCAAGCAATTAATAAAGAAACATAATGTTTATCAAATTTTTTCATGTGACAAGTATGCAAATTTGCTCATTTTGCTTGAGTTCCCCATATGGGGTCAATTTCCAAACCACATCAATCCACAAGACAAAATTCTAATAGATCTACTAAGTTCATGAAACCTAGTTGCATCTAAGGGTTTAGTAAATAAATCCGTTATTTGATTATTTGTACCTACATGTTCAAGTACAATGTATTTATTCTCAACTAGTTCTCTAATGAATTGATGTTGGATGTTAATATGCTTTGTCCTAGAATGTTGCACCAGATTCTTATAAATATTGATGGCACTCATGTTATCACAAAAAAGAGTTAGAGTACCTTGATTGAATCCGTAGTCGACAAGCATTTGCTTCATCCAAAGGAGTTGTGTGCATCCACTTCTGACGGCAATGTATTTGGCTTCGGCAGTTGACAAGGAAATAGAATTTTGCTTCTTGCAAAATCAACACACCAAGTTGTTCCCTAGGAAGAAATAACCGCTCGATGTGCTCTTCCTATCATCGTAATTTCCTGCCCAATCCGTATCACTAAAGCCAACTAAACTAGCATTAGTGTTAAAAGAGTACCAAATCCCATAGTTAAATGTCCCATTCACATATCGAATGATTCTCTTAAAGGAAGAGAGATGGGACTCTTAAGGATTCTCTTGGTACCTAGCACACACACCCACACTAAAGATATCGGGTCCTTGTTTTTCTTTATTTTATATATTTCTGAGCTAATCACTCGGCTAACTTTTGTTGTTTTTCTTCAATGCGTGATGTAGATGTTGTTTGCGACGCTCAGGCTCGCCAAGTAAAGGCGATCGGGGAAGCGAGCAGTAGAGAGGCTTTTCGTCAACAAGACGCTAGAGTTGCCTCGCTGGATAATGACTCGGAAGATGAGAGCACTTTCGATGAAGTCCACGAGGGAGTTGCTGGGGGTGTACCTAAATATACACCAGAAGATGTTCCCGAAATGATCCCCCAGGACTTCGAGTGTGGGATGAGTAGCTCCTCTTTTGGGAGGGGGGCAGGTGAGAAGATGAGTTTTGCTGCTGATAAGGGAAAAAGGAAGGTTGGGGAGCCTTCCAGTCCCGTTTCGCCTGTCTCCCTAGATAACCCTTCAACCATGGATGAGGATGAGGTCGAGGTTGATGATCCTGCTGCTAACTTTAACACCAGCGGGAGACACTCTCGGAAGAGGAAGGCTCCCTTCTCGCTTGGCCAACCTGCTCCAAAAATCCTACGAATGGTGGAGTATATTAAGTCTCCTTCGGACAGCGAGGATGCCGGTGTTGGGGTTGTAGAGATGGGAGTACATGCTTCTCTCAAAATCCAAACGGAAAGGGTTGTTTAGGATCTTCTTGGCTCATCCCCTAGGGTGGACCCGACAGCCAACTTAATTGTCATGGATCCTGTAAGATCTTTTATTTGTATTGGCTTGATTCCATTGCAAAACTCTCTATATTTGTATTAGTAGTTGTTTAGGTGTTTCTTGGAAGAAAGGAGCCTCAAAGGTGAAGAAGCAACATCTTGTGCAAATATTGTCTACAATGGGAACATCGCATACTTGGATGCTAAGGTATCAAGATTCTTCTTCCTCTTGCAAGGCATTAGGCACACACACACAAATCATTCATAAGTGTTCTTGCATCATTGTTCAAATATTTGGTATAACACTTTCACACACATTTAGCATGCACATGCATATGCATTTATCTCATTGTTGACAATCTTGTAGAATTGCATGTTTTCTCACTATCGCTTAGATATGGCATGCTTGTGTTGCATAGTATTTATTTGTTTGTGTTTCTTGTGTTTTAGACTTGAAAATGATCTTATTTGATTCCTTATTGAGTTTCGGTCATTTCGGTTACTCATTCATTAAGTTTCGAGTCCAAACGACGTAGTTATGCTACTTTGCATTCTCATTCGTTGAGTTGTCTTCATCGTCATTTTTCGAGATGAATTCCCAACCTTTTGTCAAATTTTTTTAGTCTTCGTTGTGCGTGAGGGAGTCATGGTTCGTAATCTAAAAACAGATTCGAATTCGGAGTTCGGATGCCCATATACGGCTGAAGAACGCGAGAGGTGCACGAGGGAGCTTGCTCGGCCAAAGGCCAAGCAAGGAGGACCACGTGTGCCACACGGCCAGAGTCCCTCTCTGCCCCCGTGTGGCACACGCGCCCCACACGTGGGAATGGCTGAAAGGCTTCTTTTATTTGGACAATTTTGCCCCTCTTCTCTTTCCTTAAATGCCTTCTCTTCCCTCCATTTCCAAAAACTTGAAGAAATTTCTGCAGAATTCTTCAACATTTTCATTTTCTTATTTTGATCATAACTCTCTCATACGAACTCGAAATTGAGTGATCCAAAAGCCAAAATTGTTGGTATTGAAGAGAGCTACAAACCCCAAGCATTTTCAGAGTCATTTGAGTTCTTTCTTGATTTTTCACAGTTGGCAGATTTCAGTCCGAGACTCAAGTGTTGTATGTGAAATTTCTTCTCTTTCAATTTCTCTTGATCATCTCTTTGATTCTTTCTAATTGATTGTTGAAATATGTTGAGAAGTATGTTAGATCATATGCTAGGGTTGTATGATTGATTAATTAATTGAGTTTAGCTTTGTGATCTCTCTTGAACATATTTTTGCTAGACTTGATTTTACTTGAAATTGCTTCTAGAAATTGATTGTATGATGTGCTTCATGTTATCTTCTAGATTCAATTTAATGATATAAGAACTAAGGTTTTTGTGACATATATTGAATATTCTAATCTTGTTCCTATTGTTTTTGCATGGTTTGATTTCTAGATAGATTTGTGATTGTGTGTTGATAGTATATTCTAGATTATCATTAAGCATGTTCATAGAGTGTGTTTGATCTACTTACTCTATTTGTGTGTGTTTGCATCATTTGCATCACCTAGATCATTGCCTTGTAATATGTTGAAGTCTCTTGTCAAGGTGAGTGAAGCCTTTGACTTGAGCAAGAAAACTTGGCTAAGAAAGGTTTCCGGATAGCCAAGCAAGAAGCCTTAGTTAGAATCAAGGTGATTCGGATAACTAAGCAAGAAGTCTTAGCAAGGAGTTTAATATTCCGGATGGTTGAGCTAAGATAGCTTAACTAGGATCTCTTGATCTAGATTGCTAAGCAAGGAAATCTTCCTAGAGGCTTTTTAGTCTTGGATAGGAAGTTGCTCTCTAGAGGTGTGGGATACATCTTGGATAGAGAGTAGGCTAGGTAATTCACTAGGCCTTTGAGAGGTGATTAGGATTTGATAGCTTGAAGTGGATATCATAGTGTTGATAGCTTTGAGTGTGTAAGTCCTTTTCGTATAGTGGATTTGCTTTGCCGGTGGTTGTGGATTCAACCGGTGGATGTTTCCTCTTTGAGGTTTTACCACGTAAAAACATTATGTCTCATTTTCGCTTTATATTTTCTTATCTTCCATATGTTCACTTGTATTAATTCTATTGTATATTGATGCTTACATGAATTGATTCATATTATACAATTGTTATATCATTTCAAGTATTCATTTTATTCTTATATTCCGCATTTTTGAATATTGGAAGAATTTGGGACTATACCTATTCACCCCCCCCTCTAGGTTTAAAACACTATTGCTTTAAGGGAATTTCATATCCACCCATATGCCTGGAGCTGATGCAAGTGGTTCAGGCTTTTCAGGTCAATCTGGGGAACCTACTTCTCAGGCCATGCTAAGGGCCATGTCCTCGGGTCACGTTTACATTAGCGATGACCGCTGGAGCCGCTTCAGGACTGGTACTACCATGGATCGGCTTCAAAACTTCTACAACAGTGCTGCTTATGTGAGCTATTTTTCTTTGCTATTTCTTTTTGTTATGATTTTTCTTTCCTTAGCTTATTCTCAATGCTTTGTTGTGCAGATGGTCGTTAAGATGTTAGATGCTTACCAGACTAGCTGTGCTCAGGCAGATAGAATAAAGCGTCTGGAAGTACAGTTGAGGGAAAACGAAGACAATCGTGCCTGGGTTGAGAGGGCCTGCCAGGAGAAACTCGGGGTGAACTAGGAATTCATGGATCAGTTCCTGGCAAGCCAGATGGAGGCCGAGCAAAGGGCTATTTTAGCCACAGAAGATGCCAAGTTCGTTAGGGATTTACTGTTTGCCACTTAAGAAACAATGCTCCAGGTTGAGCAGAGAGTTGAGGAGGCCAAGTCATCCTATGAGCGCGGAATTGAAGACCTAAACCACCAAGCTTTAACTATCGAATCGCTGTCCAAAGAGGCTAGGCTGGAGCTAGAAATCCAAGGCGTCGATCGCTTCAAAAGGTCTCTAGCTTATGATGCCCTACTCTTTTGGGAGTTCCAGTGCATGATGGTCTTGACTGGGGAGTTCTTCAAGGTGAAGAATAGGGCGACTAACAGGACCAAGGCCAACTGGAGCTTATCAATCAGAAGGCATGTGGATAGATCTCTGGAGGCCCTTTGGATCTAGATGAAGGAATGGTGGGCATATTGTCGCAGCTAGGGCAAAGTGCCTCATCCTATGCATTTAGAGGTTCTCACCGAGAGTGCTTTCTCCACCTTTCACGCATGTTAGAAAGCGGGGATAAATGGTGAGCCCAACGTTGGACTAGTGGCTGGGAAAGACTTCAGCCCCTAAATGGATGACGAAGTGGATGAGATCATATGTCCTTTTGACGAAAGCCTATTGAGCGAATATGAGATGGTGCCAGATCCAATTATTGGCGGCAGTAGCTCTTAACCCCTAACATCAACTTAGCTTAGGTTTTGATTCTTTTTTGATGTAGCATGACTGAGCCTTCTCGGGCACATGTACATATGGCTCGACTTCTATGTATTTACTCGACTTTAATATTTTTACTTAGACTTCAATATATTTACTTCTCAATTCATTTCCTTAATGATTGCTCGTTTTACTTGGTTATGTCATTTCCCGAATGACCACCTATGCTTGCACACTTAAAAGCATGAAAACATGAAAATAAGGGTGAAATATGAATTAAGGATGAGCCTCATTTAAACCAAGCAAATAGTCGAGGTAATTTCCCTCATAATTGGTTTTGAGTTCTTTATTCGAACCAAATGTCATGACGAAGCCGAGTATCTCATTTAACTGGCAATTAGTTAGGTTCTTTAATTGAATGAGCGTGCCATAATTGAGCCGAGTATCTTATTAACTTGCAATTGTGTTTTTTGCTATGTTCTCTTCTTACCTAGGTGTTACGTCGAGGCTTACCCTAACCATACACTTAAGTCCCTGCAGAAGTCACCTAGGACGTTTCTTGGTTTTATTTTTCAGAGGGGTTTGTCGAATCGTTAGGGTAGTGTATACCGGCCAACATAATTGTGCATCTCACCAGACTTATTCCGACGGCACCCCGAGTATCTTTTCAGGTATCCTGGTGCCTCGGTTTTGCTTTCTCGTTAAGTGATGCGTTTCCATTGACTTAGCTTGGTAGGCATGCTAATTTAGCTTCTTCGCCCCTTGAACACTATCCACTCGCTATTTACGGTTTCATATTGCCCAAGTTCTTATTCTTATGAGGCCGTTTTCCTAGGTATGTTTATTTCTTTAAGATATTGGCTGATCTTTCCTGGGGAAAAGTTCCACAGTGGTTTTTATTGATTCTACAAAACTGAATAGAACATGTAAATCTCAAAATTGCTATATTTATTAAAGGTGAATATTTGAAAAGCTAAAAAGCTAAAAGCACTGAAAGCTGATTTAAACATCAAGAAATAAAAGAAGCTCCTTAGGGATAGAATGTCTTCAAGTATTGTGCATTGCAAGGACGGGGTAATATGCCCCCTTCGGGTCGAGCCATCAGGTATGCTCCATGCCCTGCTATGCCGTCTATAATGTACAGTCCTTCCCATTTGTCGGTGAGAGACCTTGCTGCTCTGTCATTGGTGTTTGGGGATACCCTTATTAGCACTAGGTCTCCGAGTTGGAATTTGTGAACGCGGACGTGAGAGTTGTAATACCTCATTGTTTTTTTGCTGATATGGCTGTATTTCTCACTTGGGACCTGTCTCTCGTCTCTTCTTGTTCGTCTAAACTCTACAACAACATGCTGACATTGTTGTCTGGGTCTTACAACCAGACTCTTGGAGAAATGTAAGATGTTTCTATCGGGATAATAGCTTCAGTTCCATAAGCCAAGGAAAAAGGCGTTTCTCCTGTAGAGGTTCTTGTAGTTGTTCGGTACAACCATAACACTTCGTGGAGTTTGTCCGCTTAGTTTACTTTCTGTGCATCCAGTTTTGCCTTCAGGGTATGCATAATCACTTTGTTCACTACCTCTGTCTACCCGTTTGTTTAAGGCGAGGCATAGTAATTTGAGATTTTGTGGTCTATGCACAACTGCTTGAACTTCTTGCAGTCAAACTGGGTGCCATTGTCAGTGATGATGGTATTTAGGATCCCGAACCTATAGAGTATATCCTTATTTATGAAGTTGGTTGTGTTTGCCTCAGTGATGTGCATGAGTGCTTCTGCTTCCACCCATTTGGTGAAATAGTCCACTGCCACAATTGCATGCTTTGCTCCTCCTTTCGCCCTAGAAAGCATCGGTCCTATGAGATCTAGACCTCAAATGGCGAATGGCTAGGGGGATGTAAGGCTTCTGAGCAACTCAGGGGGTTGCCGAATATCATTGGCGATCTTTTGGCAGGTCCTGTAACTTTCCACGAACCACTGAGCTTTAGCGAAAATAGTTGGCCAGTAGAACCCTGCTACCCCATGTGATTTCTGCACACGCCGCTATGGACATCTTTTAGGATATGCTCAGCTTCTTTATCCGCCAAGCATCTTTGTAACGCCTTTGAAAATCCCTTCCTGTATAGTTCTTCGTTGATAATGGTTTACTAGGTCGATCCGTACCTCATGCGTTTTTCCTCTATGGTGTCTTTTGGTATAATATTTTGTTTTAAGTATTTCCTAAGTTGGGTTGTTCAATTGCTTGATTGTGCTTGGATTTCTTCTAGTATGAGCTCTTTTGGTTCGGATATACTCGGCTTGGTTAGGTGTGCGACTGGAACTGTTTTGGATCTGATATAAGTTCTTGCGTATGCTAATTTAGACAAGACATCTACCTTCTCGTTTTCCTCTCATGGGATCTGAGTGATATTGTATTCCTTGAAACGTCTGAGCAACCTTTTTGTTGCGTCCAAGTAAGCTGTCATGTACTTATCCCTTGCCTAGTATTCATCCAAGACTTGATTGACCACCACCTGTGAATCACTGAAGATTTCTATCTCATATGCTCCTAGTTCAATGCATACCCTCAAACCGGCTAACAAAGTTTTATACTCGGCTTGATTGTTGGTTGCTTTAAAGTCTAACCTTTTGGTGCATTCTACAACATCTCCTTTGGGGGTGGATATCACTATCCCTACCCCACTGCCATGGGTGTTTGACTAACCATCAACATGCAGCCTCCATTGGAAGTCTTTCTCTTACTTTTCTTCCATCATTCTTCTCACTTCAATGTTTGGCTCGGTGAATTCGGCCACATAGTCGGCCACTGCCTATCCCTTGAATGATGCTTTTGGTGTGTATAAAACTATCTAGGGGGGGGGGGGAGCAATAGATTTTAAACTATTATTACCAATTTTCACGATTAGTCAATATTACAAAAATACCCCAATCTAGCCAAAGCAATAAATCAAGTGTAAAGTGCGGAATTTAAATAACACTTGATTTTTACGTGGAAACCTTTAACAAGGAAAAACTACGGGCTGTTATGTACGCCATACACAAACCTCGAATCCACTAATTGCAATGATGTTTACATTCTAGGTTGACCTCAACCATTCTCGGACTATAACCCACCACCAATACCCGTAAGCCTTTAAAAGTGAACCTAGTCCAATTTGCACCAAGACTTATTTCTCAATGAAAAGATCAAATCAACCTATGTGACTATACATGATATCCGAATATGCAAATAGAGCTGGGGTACACTAAATGCTTATCTAGGATTATAAGATGACAATTAAATCAATTCTAGATATCAAATGCTATATGACATGGCATAAAGCTTAGCTAACTTAGATTAAACAATCCTAGATAGCTATCACAATACAACTCTCAAACAATGAACACAATAATCTCAATCTTGTAACTAGAATATGTTCTAATGGCATACAAGTGATAAATGAGATTGCTTGTTAAGAAAGACACAAAATATGTAAGATATTAGTGAAAAACTTACCAAGTAAATTGTGTTAAGAAAAAAACCTATGCATAGATGGCACCTAGATGATCATGGATGATGCTAGATAATGTTTGATGCACATGGATAAGTGTTTGAGTAATCAAAGATGATCAAAGATGAGTTCTTGAATAAAAAACTCTCTTTGAAAATGCTCTTAATTAAAAATATGATTTTTGAGTCATTGGGGACGACCCAAAGTGAAAGCATTGGTTATATAGGTGTCCCAAATGAAGCCACGCCGTTTTGACAAAAACAGGGCAAACCGCTGCGGGTAACGCTGCCAAAGCCAGAGCGGTATCCACAGCGGTGAACAAAATGGTCATCAGGTGTCAAAAGCGCTACTCCGATCGCTATGGCTTCCACAGCGGTTAAGACAGTGGTATGCACTAGGCATAAACTATTGTTCCTATCGCTGCGGAAAATCACAGTGGTCAGGAGAGTTACGAAATAGAGCAACTCACCATTACGGATTTCGGCAGCGGTACCGACAGCGGTCTCGACAATGGTCTCCAGAACCATGCAATCTTAAGCTACTAAGGCATGTCAATTAATGCAAGAAGAGTTAAACACAAGTATGCACATACAAGAAACATACAACATACAACATACAAGTAGAAGAGATATACATGAGTTATGTGCGTGTGCAACTAAATCTCTTTAAATGTAAGTAGCACAAGTATATTACCTTTAGTGTGCTTCTTCTTTTGAGGTCTTAAGAGGGCTTTAGTTGTGTAAAACACTAACCATTAAATGCCTAAGCTACCCTTACATCAAACCCCACATGTGGTTTGTCATCAAAATAAGCCAATCAAACTTAAGGAACTTACATTTCTCACTTCAATGTCTGGCACGGTGAATTCAGCCATAAAGTCGGCCACTGCCTATCCCTTAAATGATGCTTTTGGTGTGTGCTTGATGTTAAACTCGCTCAGTTCTATTGCCTACTTAGTTAGTGACCCTAACAATTCTAGTTTCTGTAAGATTTGTTTGAGCAGGTAGTCGGTGTATACTTCCACTGTGTGTGCTAGAAAGTACGGTCTTAACTTCCTTGCTGTTGTGACCAGTGCGAGGGTCATTTTCTCCACTGGCGAATATCTTATTTTGACTGGTAGTAGAGCTTTGCTAGTGTAATACACCGATTTTTGTACTTATCCCTTCAACCGAATCAGCACATAACTGGTTGTTACTTCCATGAGGGAGAGGTACAAATATAGGGTCTCCCCAACTGTAGGTTTTGAGAGGATCGGTGCTCGCTCCAAGTATTTTTTCAATTTTTAGAAGGCTTCTTCACATTCTTGATTCCATTTGAGCCCTTTCCCTTTCTTTATAGCTCTGAAGAACGGAGTGCATTTGTCCGTCAACTTGGATATGAATCGATTGAGTGAAGCAAGACATCCAGCTAACCTTTGTACTTCCTTCAAAGTCTTTGGTGAGACCATGTCCACGAAAGCCTTGATCTTTTCGGGGTTTACTTTAATTCCTCTTTGGTGAACTTGGAAGCTAAAGAATCTCTTCGACGGTATGCCGAACACACATTTGTTCGGGTTAAGATTCATTTTATATCTTTTTAGCACGTCGAAAGTTTCCCTTAGGTTTGATGTATGCTTTTCTACCATGACAATTTTAGTTAGCATGTTGTCCTTATAGATCTCTATGTTTCTTCCAATATGCCAAGCAAATATCCTGTTTATTAACCTCTGATATGTTGCTCTAGCGTTCTTTAGACCGAAGGGCATCACCGTGTAGCAATACAGTCTCTGGTCTGTTGTAAACGCTATTCTTTCTTCATCTGCTTTGTTCATCCAGATTTAATTGTACTTTGAGTAAACGTCCATAAAATTGAGCAACTCATGGCCTGCAGTAGCGTCCACCAACTGATCTATCCTCGGTAAAGGAAAACTATCCTTCGAGCAAGCCTTGTTTAAATCCGTGAAATTTACGCACATTCTCCATTGATTATTCTTCTTCTTTATCTATACCACGTTGGCTACCCACTGTGGTCTATGGGTACTTGACCTCCCTGATTGACCTCGCGGTGAGCAGTTTCTCAACTTCTTTCTTGATTGTTGCACTCCATTCCAGATTGAACAATCACCTTTTCTAGACTACCAGTTTAAATCTAGGTCGACGGTCAAGTAGTGTGATATCACTTTCATATCTATCCCAGGCATATCCTCATGGCTCCAAGCAAACACATCTTTGTATTCCTTTAGCAAGTAAGCCAGGTTGATTTTAATGTCTTCGTTCAAATTCGCACCTATCTTGACCACTTTGGTCGGCTCATTACTATCTAGGATCACATCTTTTATTAGCTCATCTTTTTGAATTTAGGGCTCTTCACTTGGGTCAAACTCAAACCCTTCGGGTACTTCTACTTGATCTTCTGACCCATCCATGTTCTATTCGACTGACAAAATCATATATACTTGGTGGCCTTTCTTATTTTCTCTGTACTTATAGATCGAAAAATTCACCCTTTGTGACCTTTTGACCACGTCTATCCCGTACTTAGTTGGGAATTTCATTATTATGGTGTAGGTGGCTGTGACTGCTTTAGTCTTATTCAGGAACGGTCGGCCCAGCAAGGCGTTGTAAGGCCAGTTCTCTATATCTAAAACCAAAAAGTTGAATAATATTGTCTTTTGGCAAGCGGCCTTTCCAACCTTCATTGGTAGCTTTACTGTGCCCAGAGATCTACCTCTATCCCGCCAAATTCTCGGGGCGGGGTATGAAAGGGTTGTAGGTCTTTTTTGTCTAGCCTTAGCTAGTCATACATTTCTGTATTTAGAATGTCTGTCGAGCTTCCATTGTTGATTAGGATTTGGTAAACCTCTCTATGACCAATCCGAGCACTTATGACTAGCAAGTTGTTTGGTTTAAAATCCATGCCATGTGAGTCGGCTTCAATAAATATTATTGAGTTTCAACCTTCCTTGATTCTCTTTGGATCAGGCTCAATAGAGTTTACATCGAGGTCCCTCCTAACTTCCATGGCTTCCCGGATTTCCTATGTTCTTTCTCTATTGCTTTTCCATGTGGCTGGCCTACTGAAGATGGTATTTATCACCCCTTCTTCCTCAGCCTTCTTTGGTCTTAGCTTTCTTCCTCAGTTTTCTTATCGGTTATCTCGGTAACCGTCTGTTTTCTTGATCTTTTGTAAGATGATGTCTTTCAAGTGTCCTTTTCGGAAAGGGTTTCGATGTGGTATTTGAGTTGGAAGCATTTGGAGGTTTCATGCCCATTTTCCTTATGGAAACGACAATACTTCGTTGTATCCCTATGAGCAAAATATGATTGCATAAGGGGCTCATTTGACATGTTCTTTTCTTTTAGTATTGTAAGAACTTCCTCCTGCTTTTTCTCCAATGGAGTGTAGTTTGCGTACTTCCCTTAAAACCTTTGATATGTTTGATCAGTCTTCAGGTCATAGCTTCGTTGACCATCCCGACCACCCCAAGCCTTGTTCTTCTGCTTTTCCTCTTTCGAATTCTGAGTCTTGGGTATATTATCCTTGGCTCTGTGTTCCTCAGGCCGTCCTCCATGAATGTAGTACCCACCCGTTACAATCTCTTCCTCCTTGGCTAGGGCGTACCCCTTACCATATCCATCATATCTGCATAACTAGTTAGTTGGGTTCTCCTTAGATAAAACGACAGTTGGCCATTCTGTAAGTTGTTGATAAATGCTGCGATGATGGCTTTGTCATTCGTACTCCCAATTTCTAACACTTCCTGACCAAATCTTCTCAGGTACTTCTTTAGTGACTCGTCTTTCCCTTGCTTAAGCTGGGAGAGGTAAGCCACTGACTTCTTTTTGTGCACGTTCCCAAGGAATTGCCTCGAGAACGCTTTGCTCAACTTGTTGAAACTTCTTATGCTCACTGTGGGCAATCTCCTAAACCACTGAGAGCCCAAGTCCCCGAGTGTTTAAGGAAAGTTAAGGCACAGTAGGGTGTCATTATGAACGTATTATGCCATCGCGCTCTTATATAGTCTAACATGCTCTTTTAGGTCCGTGTCCTTTTTGAATTGTTCCATGTATAGCATCCTAAATTTTTCCAAGAAAGGTGTCCGGAGGATTTTATTGGTGAAATGGTTGTCCGACTCATCGTCTGATAGTTCATGATGCTCGTAATGCCTAACCAGGGCATCCATCTACCACCTATTATTTTTAACTTCTCGGGTCAAACTCTATATGAGTATGTCCCTATTGCCATCCGACTCTCCATTGGGGTTGAAAATTTTACTGATAGTTAGGCCTAACCTTTGTTCTTTAGTATCCTGTCTCCGAGCTTTACGATCCAAGCCATGCAAATGGACTATTCCCCTCTAACGTTTTCGACGATGGTGCCAATCACTCTTTTTGGATGACGATGATCAATCTCTCATACGGGTATGCCAGTTGGATCGGTCTTGACCTTGTTCCTAATGATCGAAACTATGCTTCCCACAGAGGAGTTCATCTTCCTTAGGATCTTCGTTGGCCCGAGCCTGTCTTTCTGACAAGGTTTCAGGCCGGTCAATCTGGTTCCGACTCATCTTCAACGGTGCGTCTGGTGTCGGTCCGATTACTACATAATGCAACCTGTAAGTTATAGGGCGAAGTTAAACCTTCTGTGTTGGAAAGGGTAACCCCATGCCAAGCTACATCAAATATAAGTTGCTATAGAGACTCTCAGAACCACTAAGCAATCTCCTCACTGGTTGGAGGAAACCGTTGAATGTCAGCCATGGCCGCTGATTGATTTTCGATCGTTAGATCGGCGTCTGTGGGTCCCGTGGTCTTAAGGGCGGTATCCACCCCCGGCGCGTCATTTGGTAATTCCTGACTGTTTCTAGAACCGCTACCATCTCCTTCGCCATCCATTGTTTCACAAGGGATTCCAGAGTTAAGTGCTTCAACCCCCTTCATTCTAGTGCCAATTGTTGACGGTGATTTCTCGATGGTCAATCGGTTAACAATTTAGGTCAGTTAAACCTGCAAGTATAAATGTAATAACATCATAAAGAAAGCAAAAGCAATAACGAGAACAAGATACGTGGTAAAACTCCGGTGATCGGAGAAACGTCCACGAGTCATTGCCTTAGCAATTGAGAATCAAATCCACTATTTTTGTCAAATAATACACACTCTAGTCTCTCTTTCTTGCTTAATTTTTCACTCTTATAATGTGTTTTACAGGTATATTTATACTTGGTACTACTAGGGTTTGGAAGCGTGGCATACAAGTAGAGGATTACATGGAGGATTGTAGAGTTATATTTAGGACTCTTTTCCTATTTTGTGGTGTCGTGTGTTTTAATGTTATTGATTCTGAATCTGCTTAGGACTTTGATATCTTGGAGGGAAGATCTATTTGTTTCCTTGTTTAGCTCCTCCTGGTGTACAACCTTGTGCATAAAACCCTAATATGGAGATTTTCCCATTCGGGCCGAGTAGAGCCGACCAGGCATGGTTTCCTACTTGGCTTTACTCATCGTCGTTAGTCTTGCCTTGGTACTTTATTAATGCTGTACTAGTGACAAGTGGCCTATCAACGTGGAATGCTAGCATGCCCTTCGACTGGTCCCATGACTTTCGCTTACATGGCAAGATTGTCCAACGCTATATGGTGACATGTAATCTCGACAAATATTATGTACAAGAAGTGGTAAACCACTCACACCTGCACCATGAGATTACGGGTTCGAGTTCTCCTCTCTCTCTAAAAAACCCTGAATATATGTAATAGTGTAATACTTCAATATATATATATATATATATATCTCCAACAATCGATAATAGACCGAGAAAGTATAGGACCAAGCCAACAAGTTTTATTGATTCATCAAAACTAATGATATTGCAAACTCACAGGTGAATTGATTATAAAAAAGAGTGATGATCTTATTAATGAACCAATAAATTAGATTAATAAATAGGAGAACCAATAGTAACATATGCAATTAATATTTTTAATTTCATTATCAGAACATTGTCGTTGTCATTATGATAATAATTATTATAAGGGTTAGTCAGTATTACTGCCTACCACATCACTTAGGGTATATCTTTCGATCGAATGTTGTGTTGCAATAGGCTTCCATATACGGATAGTAGGTTTTTGTTTTAAAGGTTTATAGTATTTTAATTAAGGTTTTAAAATACTATAAAGGTTTAAAATATTTTAATTTTGATTTTAAAATATATTTAAATAAGTTTTATTATAAAATATTAACCAGCAAACGAATTGATTTTAATTACCAACACTAATCTCATTTATTAAACAAGTAATTATATTAACTAATAAAAATAATATTAATAATAGCAATTGTAATTATTATTGTCATTGTTTTATTTGACTCCATTCTTATTTTTAGATTTCATTTTATATATTTAAAACATTTTTATTTAACTCAAAGAATTCTTTGAAATAATTTTACATTATTATTATTATTATTATTTTTTATATTCAAAGTAATACAATATTACATAAATTAGTTTTGGGAAGAGGAATGACTCATGGTAAAGGTGTGAGGGGTTTACCACCGAACAAACCTCATCTCATCATAATTGTATATTACTTGAAAATGATTTTATATTTTTATTTTATTAAATTTTTGGTTAACCCACTTTTATCTGGTACAAAGTAGATGTGTACTAAAATCATGAAGTTTAGACTATAATGTTACAATTCAAAGCAACATTTAATGTTGACCTTTCGATGAATTTATACATATAAAACATTTCAACAATTTCAAAATTGTAATTTATCAAATATGTCTCATAATATTTAACTCTCTTTCCGGTTAACATTGTCAACATCTTTATTACACTTTATATGTTGACATATCACGTCAAATGTGACTTGGTGATTAAAGGCGTTCATTCAGATTGATAAAAAAAAAAAAATCAATATTACATGCTCATTTTATTGAGAGATCACAAGTAGATTATAATATAGTTACATGTGATAAGTGTAGAAATATTGACACAACAATGACTATAATTAAAAAAAATTAGTAAATTACATGTCATTACTAAAAACGTCTTTTTATAATTTCAAAATAGTAGAAATATAATAAAAGAGCATGGTCTTCAGATTTACTTAATAGTAAATAAACAAGGTCAAATACATATCGCACTTATTATTAAATTTTGTGTATCTAACACTTGAAAATCATCTGCTATAAACTAGTTTAAGACTTAAGCTCGCAGAAAATCAACCAAATTTATGGGGCTACAAATCGACGATTCTTTTAAGCAGCGTTTTGCTAATATGAAATGAGTAGTTTCACTGCCATGAAAAGGATCGAAGAAAACATGATCATTTCGGTTATTGCATGGATGTATATCACGGATGCATGGTCTAGTCCCATTTTCACCCGCAACGCAACAACATTCTCTTGTATTTGTAAAGCCTGCAAGGAAGGAGCAGAAAAGGTTAATTTTATCATAAATTCGTTTATGAAACAAGATTTTTTTTTTCTGCACAAACGAAACAAATAATATAACAAAAACAACTGTATAAAAGTTTCTCAACGACTCACCACTTTATTTTACCAAGAATGATTTCCAATAATTTCTTTCTACAAAACTATGATTGAATCTATCTGATCCAATCTTGATCTACAATAAACCAAAATTATATTATTTTGTCTTTAATAAACATTTTGTACTAAAATCAAATAATTTGAATTAAAGAGTAAAAATGTAAAATTATTTAATTCTTTGTGTAAGTGTAAGAATTGATTGTTTAATTTATTTTAAATATATTTGATCAGATGAGGTTGGTCAAGTGGTAAACCCCTCACACCTGCACTATGAGAATGCGGGTTCGAGTTCTCCTCCCTCCCTAAAAAACCCCAAGTATATGTAATAGTGTAATACTTCAATAAATATATATATATATATATCCAACAATTGATAATAGACTGTGATATGGCTAATATTCAGCCATGCATATAGGACCATGTAAGCCATCGAGGGAAGAGGCTTTGTGGGTTATCTTTGTCTTATTGGGTAGTTTTTCAATAGCTGTTGTTAAATTTGTTGTCAACATAAAGGGGATCCATGATTGTCATCATGGCCACGATTGTGAGAAAGTGGTGCCATATCCTTGTTAATTGGCGGTCAGTTTATTGTCGTTACTTACTTAAGTTGTTTTCAAGCTCTTTCGAAGCAATCTCAGCCTATATATAGCTGATGCGTATGTATTGAGTTTTTATGCTGAATATATGAATAATTCTTCCCCACTTTTTTTTCTTCTTATATGCTGAGTGATAATTAAAACATATCATTTTGGTATCAGAGCATGTTCGATTCCATGGAGACGAGAAGCAAATCAAACGCAGAGTTTCGAACTAAGGTCTATGAAATTCTAGGCCGTCACGAATCGAAATTCGATCAAATGAATGCATCATTTGAGAGGCTCCTAACTGAGTTGCAATCTTAACGAGTCAAACCTGTATCAAACCCACCAACCCACGAAGTCAATCCTTTTTCTTCTGAAACAACCCATAATCCCTCAACCTTCCAGAATCTTGCAACTACTTCTCACAACAGCCCCGACCACCACCTTTCCACTAGATCGTAACCACACACAACTCAAACTCTCATTTCCCAACTTTAACGGCGAGGATCCCCAAGGATGGATTTATAAGTCCGAACAGTACTTTGAATTCAAGAACATTCTTCCTTCTCACCAGGTCCAATTGGCCTCGTTTCATCTTGAAGGACTTGCATTGTAGTGGCATCGATGGTATGGCAAGTTCAAAGGATCACTCACTTGGACAGAGTTTGTGAAGGTTGTGCTCCACCGATTCGGACCAACAGATTATGAAGATCCATCAGAGACACTTACCAGGCTAAAACATGTCACTACAGTCGATATCTACCAAGCTGAGTTTGAACGGCTGTCACAGAGAATTGATGATCTTCCCGAAAACTACCTATTTGGTTGCTTTGTCACAGGACTCCGGGATGAAATTAGGCTCGACGTCAAATTCAAGCAACCAAAATCTCTTTCCGATGCCATCAAAGTGGCTCGTTTAATCGAGGAACACAATCAACTGCAAAGGAAAACCAACACCACATTTTGACCCTCCAGTACTGTCGCCTTGCCCAAAGCCGCACCAGACCTATCCACCGGTCTCCTAGGACATTCTCCCACCTCCACGACGAATCTAAGGCCACATGTCAACTTCAAGCTAATTACAAGTCAAGAGGCAAGAGACAAGAGGCAAGAGACTGCCGAACTCGGGGATTGTGTTTTTACTGCGACGAAAAATTCGTGCCCAGACATCGTTGCCAACATCCGCAACTCTTCATGATATAAGACCATTCCGAGTTCAATACAACTGACAACACCACTCAACTAGACGAGTTTCATACCAATGACATCCTACCAGAAATCTCTTTCCATGCCATTCCGGAACGACTCACCCGCAAACCCTTAAAGTAATCGGAAACTTGAAAGAACATGAAGTTACGATCTTAATTGACGGCGGAAGTAAGCACAACTTTATTGACCAATTCGTGGTGTCTCAACTTGAATTACCAATGGTAAGCGACAGGATTCTACAGGTCATGGTCGCTGATAAGCCGTCGTACACTCACAAAAATGATATGATTTTGTTTGATTCTGAAAACCCTTTTTAAACCACTAATCCTTTTAAAATATGATTTGATAGCAAAATGGTAAGCAAGTTCGTTCCACAGGGATATGGAGTGCTAATTAGATAGATTGACTTATCTTTGAACAATAATATAAATCATAGTGTCAGATAGATGTGTGGTTTCTAAAACCACCAATGCTAACTACTAAAACGAAAATACACAAAAATGTTATGAAAAATAGAATACTCAACACCTTGATAAGAATAGTGATAAAATCAATTAATAAGATAGCTAGGGAATAGATCGATTAACAATTGAATGTGGGTAATGCCTTATAGCAACATTAATGTACCAATCTCAATATGTTAACCACTAAAGGCTTAGATTAGTGGGGTTGATATACCCACCACTAATCTATCCTATCAAATGGGTTCTTAATCACACAAGGAGTTGTAGGGAAAAAATACCGTAAAAGTGCACGCAGCGGAAGCGAGACTAAAAAAAAATAGTTTAGTAGCTTTTAAAATTTTTCCTTTTATGAACCTTAAACCCTTTTAATCAATTAAAGATATATAATATATAACAAAAGAAGAATACCTTTTGTCGCGTGATCCGATTGACTTACGTCGATGGTAATCCGCAAGATCTTCAATCCTAGCACGAACGTGGATCACCTAGGAGCGTGGTCTCACTTTCTTTGAATTGCAAACCTGTGATTGGATATAACAAACTTTTCTTTTATTCGTTAGTCACAAAAACAATCAAAAGAAACCTAAGATTATTCCGGTCACTTTTGAGTTCTCAATCTTAAGATCGAAACTCGCGTGAACCTAGATCGATGTAGTATTCACAAGCTTATTGATGAATTAGCAATAGAATACCATCAAAGAATAATCTATGTTTCTTTTTGTCTTAGTAGAATAAAAAATCTCTTTCTATGAGTTGAGAAGAAGAAGAAAAATAAAATTCTGCACATTAAATTCTTGTGTGGCCGAAAATTATAAGTTGCCTTATATATGTGGCCAAATTTTTCTCTTCCTTTTTTGCACTAGGGTGGCCGAAATCTCTAGCAAAAATAAATTAGGGTTGCCGCAATCCTCAAACAAAAAGGAGTTTGAATTGCACCCTAATTCCTATTTAGTTTAAGATTTCCAAACCCTAATCAAACTCATAAATCTTTTATTCCTTATTTGACTAAAATAAAAAGACTTCTTATTTGATTAAATAAATAAAATTAATTATTTATTTCCTTGTCAAACAAGTCTTTCAATTTAAGTATACTGCTACCAATAGTATACCAATAGGAATCATATTTCCTATTCAGAAAAGATTTGTTTCTTAATTAAACAATTAATTAATAAATTAATTAATTCTTATTTAATTAAACAATGAAAACAAAATAATATTAAGGTTATTTAATCACCTTGCCGCCCCATATAATAATATTGGGCCAAATATTATTTTCTTATTTCATTAAATCCATAGGACTTTAAATAAAAAGCCCACATGTGAACTAGACCCATTCTTACTAAAAGAAACAAGCCCACATGTCATCCATTAATATATAAATATAATTAAGCAGCCCATTACATAAATAATGTGTAAATTATATTCTTAATATATTAAATGCAATTCTAGATGGACCCTAAATTGGTCCGGTAGAATATATCAAGTGATCCATGAAAGTCCGTGTGGATTGGGGATCTTGGCGGGCTATCTAAATTTAAGCTTCAATAGACATAACCTAATCACAATCAACAAATTGATTCACTTAGGTCCGATCCATTAATTTTAACTCATTCCACTAAAGAGTTAAAATTGAACTCTTAAATAAAGACAGAAAAGGAAGATGTTTCCTCATTCATACCCTAGACAATCATATTGGAGATAGTGTAACCTCGTGATTAATATCAGTAATCGCCAAGAGTTCATAGACCGTCTATAACTCTCCAAGTTACCATATTTACTCATATGACCACGTTTTGAACTTGGATATTTTGACTTGTCCAGAAGCCATGTTTTCAATAGACACTATCGAAAACTCAACGTTGAGATTTAATATCCAATTACCTCAAAACATCCATATGATGATATTATACTCTCATTCGATAAATGGAGCCACGATGTCCATATCTATAAATGAAGTCCTCTATCGATTAACAAATGAATATCACCAAACTATCGAGGATAGACTATGCGATATAATCGTACTCATTGATAGCTCAAATGATATCACTTGCAACCATAAGTCCATCGTTTATCTCAGGATTAAGATAGACTCTCTGATTGTCCTGATAATGAAATTACTTTTATCTACTGACGGTTATAGATAAAGTATTTCATTGTGATCCTGTTCAATGCACCCAGTGCACTAGATTCTTTTGCTCGAAGACACTCCGATGATTTTAGACTTATCATATCTCATTTGATCCCACTCAAATGCTAGCAAAAGAATTCTACAACTTTAACAAGATAAAGGTGCCCATCCTTTAACTTAAGTTGTGAACAATATTCAAGACTAACTAAAGAATTGTGTCTACCACATACATATCCAAATGTCCGAACAATTCTTCTTTTCTTATAGTCTTTAGACCTTATGATTATTTACTTTGACAATTATAATATTAAACTATAAATGCTATAAGATTTGTTTAAACCAGAAATCACTTTATTAATATGAAAAAGATTGTTAATTACAATATTACACTCTTGCTATTGAGCATAATCCTAACAGGAGTGTCAATCCACATATGAATATATAACAAATTACTCCACTCAAGATTGCAATTAACAAGTGATATACAAGTCAATTACATAATGAATGGAATCTAATAATTTGAATGAATAGAACACATAAGAGATTCATTACAAGCTAAGCTAAACCCACAACCAATTGATCCTCAAATCCATCCCCTAGATTAGGGGTTTAGTTACACATATTTACAATAAATGAAAAGAAGTAAATGGTAAGGAAATAACCCTTGGGTTACCTTCTTTAAGCTTGATCCTTCTTCTCCTCTATGCTCCTAGATGCAAATAATGGAAGTAGAGGATATGTCTTGGAATGTGGGTGTTTTGGTGGAAAGTGACAAAGGATTTTGGTGAAGAAATGGTGGGATGAGGAATGATGTTGGGAAGGAATCAAGGCTTTGAGTTGAGGTTGGATGGATTAGATGAGTTCAAGGAGAGAAATGGAGGATGAGGAATGGTGTGCCATGGATGAGAAAGCTAGATCTCAAAGAAGGTATTTGGTGCTCTTTTCTCAGAATTCTCGATCCCTTTGAAGATGAATGGCCATTCTATTTATACATATTCTTGGACATGTATTGATAACTGCTTGATTCGTTGATGTGGCGCCTAGTTCGTAGTTTCATCGCTATGGCGACCCTGGTGCATAAAACGGTTAGATGAGAAGGTTGCCATGAAGACCATCTTTCTCGCCATCTAGCAAGTGGTGACCATGAGCAAATGGTGTAGAGGTCGCCACTTGCACTTTAAGGTCGCCATGGCGACCATAAGTGGCGACCAACAAAATGAGAAGAGGTCGCACTTGCAACATCAAGGTCGTCATGGCGACCATAAGTGGCGACCTTGCCTTGTTGAGAGAGGTCGCCATTTGTAAAGGTAGGTCGCCATGTGATCAAGCCAAAATTGGTATGATTTTGGCCCTCATTTCCGTTTCTTTTTGCTTGATTCTCGTGCATTTCCCCGTGTTTAATGTTGTTAAATTGAGTGTTTCAGGTTTTATTAGGTTTCAGAAGCAATTGAGATAAAGGTGGAGGACTTGTGCAAAAATGTCTCACAAATGAGAAGAACAGAGCATTTTCACCACATGGGCAATGGAGGTCGCCACTTGAGCGCCATGGCGACAGAAGAGTTCCCAAAAGCATCAAAAGGTCGCCACTTGGGCGCCACTTGAGCGCCATGGCGACAGAAGGTCACAAAAACAATCAGGTGTGGTCGCCACTTGGGGTCGCTCTGGCGACCTCCCTTGCAAGTGGCGACCTAGTGCACTCAAGGCATGGTCGCCACTTATGGTCGCTAGAGCGACCTTGATGCACAAAGGGCGACCTCTTCACTTTTCCAAGGTCGCCACTTATGGTCGCCAGAGCGACCTTGATGCACAAAGAGCGACCTCTACACATTTTGGTCATGTTCGCCACTTGACAAAGAGCGAGAAAGATGGTTTTCAGAGCGACCTTTTCATCTAACCGTTTTACGCTCCATGGTCGCCATAGCGACCAAATAGCGACCAAGACTCCACATCAGCGAATCAAGTCGTTACCAGTACATGTCCATGAGTGAGTATATATATGAGCCTCTCTTCACTTTCAAACCATCGAAAATCAGAGAGAAAAATTCAGAGAACTCAATTTCAGATCTAGATCATCTTCCATGGCACATTTTTCATCATCCTCCATTTCTCTCCTTGAACTCATCTAATCCATCCAACCCTCAACACAAAACCTTGACTACTTCACTACATCATTCCTCATCCCACCATTTCTCCACCAAAATCCTTAGTAACTTTCCACCAAAACACCCACATTCCAAGACATTTCCTCAACCTCCATTCCTTGCATCTAGGAGCATAGAGGAGAAGAAGGATTGAGCTTAAAGAAGGTGACCCAAGGGTTATTTCCTTATCATTTACTTCTTTTCATTTATTGCAATTATGTGTAACTAAACCCCTAATCTAGGGGATAGATTTGAGGAACAATTGGTTGTGGGTTTAGTCTAGCTTGTAATGAATCTCTTATGTGTTCTATTCATTCAATTTAATTAGATTTCATTCATTATAATTGACTTGTATATCACTTGTTGATTGCTATCTTGAGTGGAATAATTTGTTATATATTCACATGTGGATTGACAACCTTTGTGTGATTAAGAACCCATTGGATAGGATAGATTAGTGGTGGGTATATCAACCCCACTAATCTAAGCCTCTAAGTGGTTAACATAATGAGATTGGTACATTAATGATGCTAGTAGCTTACCCACATCCAAGTGTTAATCGATCTATTCCCTAGTTCTCTCATTAATTGATTTTATCACTATTCTTATCAAGGTGTTGAGTATTCTATTTTTCATAACATTTTTGTGTATTTTCATTTGAGTAGTTTAGCATTGGTGGCTTTAGAAACCACACATTTATCAAACTCTATGATTTGTTTTATTGTTTTAAGATTAGTCAATTTATCTAATTAACACTCATTTCCCTGTGGAACGAACTTGCTCACTATTTTGCTATCTAATCACATTTTAAAAGGATTAAGTGGCTTTAAAAGAGTTTTCAAGAATCAACCAAAAACTATCATTTTTACTATTTTGTTGAGTACACAAACGACCTCATCAAAAATGGCGCCGCTGCCGGGGATTGGTAGCGTTGATTACATATATTGACTTTTCTTCGCATTTTATTGGTATTTTGTGAATTGTTAGTTTAAAATTTTGTTTTGTGATTATTGATTTGTTCATAGTGTTGTTTTTACTTTCTTTTCTTTCCTTGTATCTCTTTATTTATTCCTCTTTCAGGTGCTCAGTTTTATGCACGGTAGGAGATCTCTAGGTAGAGGTGTTCATCCCCCACTAGAAGGCACTAGCCGTGTGAGAGAGTTTGAACCAATTCCAAGTCAAGATATGAGTACCGAAGGACAACAACATGGTAGGGAAGACGAAGCTCCTTTGAGAGAGGAGATGACGGAAGAAACTCAAACCAACCGGGGTCAAAGGATGACCATGGGTGAGTATGCCTTGCCGGATATCGGGAACCAACCATCACCGATAGTGCTAGACCCGGTGGCTAGGGGTTATGAGTTGAAGACGATGCACGTCAACTTATTGCCGTCATTTCATGGGAAGCTGAATGAAGACTGCCTCCAGTTCATGAAGGAGTATAGTGCTATTATAGAGACTTTCCCCATCATGCGGCTCACACGCGAACAATTGCAAATGCGTTGCTTCCAATATTGCATGAAGGATGCGGCTATGACATGGCTCATGGGGCTTAGGCCGGGATCATTGACGAGTTGGGGGCAGATTTGCAAGGTGTTTTTCAACAGATTCTTTCCGGCTAGGAAAGCAAAGGAGTTGAAGGTGAAGATAGCCGATTTTTATGAGAGTGAGGGGGAGCTATTTCATGAATCATGGGAGAGGTATCAACGCCTTGTGGCCCAATGCCCTCCTCACATGTTCACTGAGGAATACAAGGTGTCTTGTTTCCAAGGGGGTCTAACTCGGTTCTCCCAAGTGTTGGTGGATAACGCTTGTGGAGGTTCTTATGATACCAAGACCGCTTCGGAGATCTACGACATCTATGAGATGTTGGCACAAAACTCTCAACAAAGGAATGCCAACAGTATTCGAGGTGGGAAGTTTGATGTGAATGCTAGCACGGAAACCGCAATTGAAATCTCAAGGATAAACAAAAGGGTGGAAACCTTAACTTCTCATATTGAAAGTTTGGGGTTGCAGAAAGCGGGAGTTAAGTTGCTAGGAAGACAAGAAGGAAGCTCTAGCGGGCAATTTAATGAAAATGAAGGGTTTGAGGACACTTTTCAAGGTCAAGGTCAAGAGCACGAGGAAGTTCAAGCTATGGGATTCCAAGGTCAAGGAAACAACTATGTTCAACCATGGCGGAACCACCCAAATCTTTCTTGGTCAAACAACAACAACATTCTAAACCCACCACCAAGAAACCAACAACAAGGAAATCAACAACAAGGGGTGTACAATCAAGGAGGTAGCTCACAAGGGGGTTACCGTCCAAGTCAACAACAAGGAATGAACAATCAAGGCAATAGCTCACAAGGAGGCTACCGGCAAAACCAATCACAAGGAGGATACCCACAAGGAGGGTTTCCCCAAGGAGGAAACCAATGGGGAGGAAACCAATGGAACAACAACAACAATGCTCAACCAAGCTCGTATCAACCTCGCCGAAATATTGATGAAGAGATGAGAGGTATGATGCAAGGGTTCCAAAGAGCTGAGAACACCTTGACAAGCTTCATGCAAGCTAGTGGCCAAAGGTTTGGCAATCTAGAGGCATCCTTCGGGAAATTGGAGACCCAAATGGGGCAAATCGCCGAGGCTCTTCAAAAGCAAGAAAAGGGGAAGTTTCCAAGCCACACAGAGCAAGCTAAGGAAGGAAGTTTTGTCAAGAAAGATGGAGCTAGAGATGAGGCATTGTTGTTTGAAGAAGCATACATCCAGAAAGTGGGAGATCCGGGAAGCTTTGTGATTCCCATTTCAATAGGAAATAGTGGAGTGCTTAAAGGAGTACTAGATTTAGGGGCAAGTGTGAGCATGATGCCCCTTTCTACTTATGAAAGGTTGGGTTTGGTAGGATTGAAGCCATCCGGGAAGAAGCTTATGCTAGCGGATCAAACCTCACTTTCATCATGTGGTGAACTAAAGGATGTCCCAATTGTCATTGAAGGAGTAATGGTGCTAACGGATTTCGTGGTTCTAGACATTGGTGACAAGTCAAATGATGTTAGGGAGTGGCAAGTTCTCCTTGGTAGACCATTCATGGCTACCGCTCAAATGAAGATTGATGTTTGCAAGAAGAAAGTTTGTATGCATGCATTTGAGAAAGAACTTGAGATCGATATAACCATATGCAATGATGACCTAAAAAGCATTGAGAGTTGCTATGTGGTTGAGTTGCATTCACCAAGGTTAACGGGTGGAAAGGTGTGTGATTTGGTGCAATTGTTTGAAAAGGATAGCCAAGAGGTCGAAGTGGAGAGTATAGGTGACTCGGAAATAGAAGAGCTCAAGAATTCCAACCAAGAGCTCATGCTTGAGGTAGAGGTTCTTAAGGCGGAGAAGTATGCCTTGGAAAAGAAGCTTGATGACTTAGCAAAGAAAAATCATAAGCTTAAGAAGGTCAACGTGGCTCTCACAATGGAGAATGAGGTGACGGTGAAAGAACTTGAAGATTTGGCTAGGCTCACCGAAGAATTTGAGGAAGAATCCTTAAGAAAGATGAGGAAGACTCTCATGAATGTAGATGCCAAGAACAAGGCACTTGAGGAGTTGAAGGAGGAATTGAGCAAGAAGGAGATGTCCTTGAAAGTTGCTAAGGTAAAGGAGTGCGACTTTTTGGTGGAGATAGATCGGATGGATCAAGCCATCAAGGAACTCACCAATAACGGTCCCTCAAGACATAAATCTCCAATGAAAAAGGGAAGATTTCCTTCATATCCTTTAACTTGTTATTTTTGTCATAGAAAGGGTCATGTAAAGTCTAAATGTTTTGAATTTTTGAAGCATGCCAATAATGATAAAAATAGGCCTCTAAGGAGATCTAACCATGTTAAGCAAATTTGGGTTAGGAAGGATTTGGTCAATCAAGTCCGAGATGAGTCTAGAGGACCAATTTGGGTAGTCAAGAAAAAATTGAGTTATAACATGATTGACTTGGATGATGAGCATCATGATTCCATTTCGCATAGTATGATGCGGTAGTTGGATTTATATTCGGTTTTTACATTTCATGCCATGAATAATTATGTTTGTGTTTAATTTTTGCTTGTTGTGTGTTTTTCTTTTGTTCATTTTGTTTTTCTGAATAATTGTCCCTCCATCCTTGTTAGAAGTTGAAGTATGAGCTTATTGTGGATTTTGTTCTTTGCAGGTGATGAAATGCACTTAGAAGAGGATTTTAAGTCAGGTTCGCCATTTGGTCGCTCTTTGCACACAAATGGCGACCTCTCTTACATGAAGAATTCAGAGGTCGCCACTTACATGGTCGCCAGGGCGACCCACATGTTGCAAATGGCGACCTTTGTTATCAGGTATGGTCGCCATTTGGTCGCCAGAGCGACCTTACTTGTGCAAATGGCGACCTTTGTTATCAGGTATGGTCGCCATTTGGTCGCCAGAGCGACCTCACTTGTGCAAATGGCGACCACATGCAAACAAGAAATTTCTTCTTGGTCGCCATTTGGTCGCCAGAGCGACCGAGGACACAAGTGGCGACATAGGGCGTTCACTTATAAGGGATGCAGCTCAAACATAACGCCGCACACACACCAGTCCTCTCTTCTCAAATTCTCTCAATTCCAAAGCCGTGGCACGCACGTAATCTCCAAACTTGGTAAGAATTCACTCTAGTTCTTCAATTCTTTTGATCAAATCCGTCCTACATTGCATCTAGAATTACTAAGGGTGGTTTTGAGTTTGATTTGAAGTGATTAGTGCTTAGGATTGGATTTTTGTGTGATTTGTTCATATAGAAGTGATTGTGACAATATTGAAGTGGATTTGGGTGATTGTGGTGCACATTGGTGAGTGCCGGAGTGTTATTATAGTGCCGTTGTGCTGCCGGATTTCTGTCAGAAAGTTAGTCCGAATTTGGGGGTGAAAAATGGCTCCGAAGATGAAGTTGCCGAACAAGGGGGGCAAGGGTAGCAAGACCAACACTCCTAGGAAGAGAGTAATTCCCGACTGCACACTGAACAGAAATTTCGATGATCGTATGGAAACTTTTGCTGAGAAGAAAATGTGGCCTGAGAGGGGAATTGATTTGGAGAGCTTGAGGGATACCCCTGTCCCAACAACAGTGAATGACTTGGGATGGGGAGGATTAGCGGCTACTCCGCCATATTTCAGTGAAGGTTTGGTGAGAGAGTTTTACGCGGGGATGAATCCGGGAGAGTATATGAGAGGTGGTCCCATTCTTGTGAGAGGGGTTCCCGTGTACTTAAACGCACCGGACATTAACATCTATTTTGGGACAACTTTGTTGGAAATTGAAGGTTTACGTGAGAGGATGGTGGAAGGGATCACCACGAATCCTTTGTACGTAAAGAATTTGGTGGAATTTGCAAATACGATGACCATCACTCCTATGACCATATGGATGGCGAAGCGGTTCCCTCTCAGGCAATCAAACTTGAAGATTGAGCACGCCTTTTGGCACATCTTCCTCCATTCTTCCCTGAGACCGGTTTCCCACAGGTCCACTGTTCCATTTGAGGCAGCCAGGATTCTACATAGCATTAGTGAGAGGCAGCCTATTGATGTGGGGATTATCATAAAGATGGAGATTCAGCGGATTGGGAGGAATGAATCAGAGACAGATATCCTCCATTTCCCTTGTTTGATCACTGAAGCCTGCAAGTTGGCGGGTGTGGATATCTCCGGGGACACACTTAAGCCCCCCGTATCAGATATGGACTTGACCACCTGGAGACGTTTGATGATTAAGCGTGGAGAGATGCCTACTGGGGGAAAACGTAGAAGAGTGCGGAGTTCAGAGGCCGAAACCAGTGTTAGGGAAGAATTTGAGAGAATAGTCCCTGATGAGGACGATGATGATGAGGAGGAGGAGACTCCTATTTGTGATGATCATGGGCAGCCGTTGGGTCTTCGGATTCTAGATGGTGTACAGCGCATTAGGAGGACTCAGACTGGTGATTTTGATATCCTTCATGCTGATAAACTTGATATTGAGGGAAGGCAGAAGGCCTTGGAGGACAGGCAGCTGAGGTTGGAAAGCCTTATTCAGGATTTGAGTGAGACAGTGATCACAGGCTTTACAGACCTCCGCCATGATCTTAGGCTCACTCCTTATGTCAGGAGACCGAAGAAGCCTGCCACAGTGATTCCACCTACCCCCACTGCACCTTCAGGACATGGCACAGAGGAGCCTGACTTTGTATTTCAGACTGCACAGTCTGCTGTTGAGGAGGCAACACAGTTGGAGGAGGCCATGGCCCGTTCCTTGACTGATCAGGGGCCCCGTTATGTGGGAGGTCCTCCTATTGATGAGGCAGCAGCACAGAGGAAATGGAGAGAGGAGCAGTCTAGGAGAGCAGCACTAGCTAGGGAGCAGAGAAGGAAGGACCCGAAAGGGAAGGGTAGAGTAGTGCAGGATGAGGAGGATGATTCAGAGTAGTGGCCTACTAGCATTCCTAGGATTCGTTGTTATCTTTTCATCATTTGCATTTTCTATCATTTTGTTGGGATATTGCTAGTTTAATGTTTTTACTTTTGGATTATTTTGTTGAATCTTTTTGTTGATTTATGTTTATTCACATTTCTTTTCCTTTAGTCTTTATTTCTCATTTTTGCCTTTATTTTGTTTCCGCATAGAATAAGGGTGTGAATTGGATTTTGGTAGTGGATTTAGGACATTTGTGCTTCTTTGCTATATGTGTTGTTGGAATTTTGTGTATGAATATTTGGAGGGCAATATGCCGGATGATGGGATATTTTGTTTTGCTCATGCTTGTTGGGTTATTGCTTGAAACTTAGTGGGTTGCGCTTGTTGTTTATTTTCCACCTTTGAACATTGAGGACAATGTCAAATTTAGGTTTGGGGGTGCTTTTGCGCAACACCATGATGCTTGGTTTTCGAAAGAATTGTGTGCCAAAATTTTCAAAAATTTTTGCGATATTGCCATATTTAAGCATGCTTTGCTTGTGGAGATTGTTCTTTACATGATGTAGTGAGGAATTGTGCATGTTTGTGAGTGTTTGGTTTAGATTAACACCATGCCACTTAGGGTGTCATTGAACAAAATGCGTTAATCTTTTTCTCTTAATGTTGAGTGAATGATCAAATTTGCTTGAAGGCTAAGAATTAATAGTGGAGATTCCCGTGAGGATCACAAACACAGCCTTTAAAAAGCATACGTTGAGTTGTAAACATTCACTCTTTAAACACTCACTCTAAACACTCATACAAGCATGTTTTGGTCTCATTTGCACTAAATGTTGTTTGCCATAGAATATTATGGTCTGCTTGTGGATGCCTTATTTTGCTTAATGGACGAATCTTTAGAAATGATTTTAGGCGATGCATGTGAAAACCTCTTTGGCCTAAACACTTCCAACCACTTGAATATGTGTGCTCCCAAGCCCATTTGAAGCCAAACACATTTGAAGCATTTCTTTCATGAACCACATCTACATGAACCTTATAGCCTTAAAATACTTGACCTACCTTGACCAAACGATTCGCTAAGGCTTAGGAACTCAATGTAAAATTCTGAATGTATAAATATAAGGTGTGTACCAAGGCATGTGAATGTGTGTAGGAGTCTTGCAAAGCAAGAAATGTTTGAAAATGAAAAAGAAAACAAAAGCTTGTAAAGAATGAGAAAAGAAAAGAAAGAAAAGAAATGAAGAGCATGAAAAGAAAAGAATTGGCAAGAAAAGAAAAGCAAAGAAAAAGGAATAAAGAAATTAGGCACAAAGGGCCTAGAAAAGGAAGAGAAGTAATTGAGCTACTCAAGTTGAAAATAGGAGTAACATACACATGTGTAATTGTGAGCCTGGACACCTTGAAGTGTGAACATATGTGGGAATCTTGTGGAACTTAAAGAATTAGAATGTATGCCTTAATGAAATCATTAGGTCCCTTGATATCCATTTCTTCCATTCTTTGTTTCACCATGACCTTAGGCCCCATTACAACCAAAGAAAAGACCTTCATGATCTTTAGGATTGTCCATTTTGTACAATTTGGTTGATGCATGTTCTTTCTAATTCATGGCTTGCAATTCCATTCATGAGATCACTTTTCAGAAAATTGCGTTTTAATGTTTAGCATGTGCAATCAATTTGTTGCCATAACATGAACTCATATTGCACATGCACATATTTGAGTGAACCTAGGAGTCTTGGAGAAAAGAAGAGAGAATCCGGTGAGATTTAGTATCAAAGCGAATTACATTCTAAACTAATAGCACCTTTGCTTTGAAGCTTTGGCATTTTGAATGTAAGATCGCATTGCGTACAATTATGTCTAAGGTGGCACGTTTTTGATCATAACTATACACGCTCTTGCATGTTTAAATCCTCACCATGGCATAACTGTTTTAATCTCTTCATTTTGGCTTCGCACATTGATCATTTGAAGTAAAAACCTTTGAAATATCTCTATGCATGTTTTTGGGGGTGTGCTTGTTATTATGTTTGCTCGAGGACTAGCAAAAGATTGGTTTGGGGGTATTTGATCAAGCCAAAATTGGTATGATTTTGGCCCTCATTTCCGTTTCTTTTTGCTTGATTCTCGGGCATTTCCCCGTGTTTAATGTTGTTAAATTGAGTGTTTCAGGTTTTATTAGGTTTCAGAAGCAATTGAGATAAAGGTGGAGGACTTGTGCAAAAATGTCTCACAAATGAGAAGAACAGAGCATTTTCGCCACATGGGCAATGGAGGTCGCCACTTGAGCGCCATGGCGACAGAAGGTCACAAAAACAATCAGGTGTGGTCGCCACTTGGGGTCGCTCTGGCGACCTCCCTTGCAAGTGGCGACCTAGTGCACTCAAGGCATGGTCGCCACTTATGGTCGCTAGAGCGACCTTGATGCACAAAGGGCGACCTCTTCACTTTTCCAAGGTCGCCACTTATGGTCGCCAGAGCGACCTTGATGCACAAAGAGCGACCTCTACACATTTTGGTCATGTTCGCCACTTGACAAAGAGCGAGAAAGATGGTTTTCAGAGCGACCTTTTCATCTAACCGTTTTACGCTCCATGGTCGCCATAGCGACCAAATAGCGACCAAGACTCCACATCAGCGAATCAAGTCGTTACCAGTACATGTCCATGAGTGAGTATATATATGAGCCTCTCTTCACTTTCAAACCATCGAAAATCAGAGAGAAAAATTCAGAGAACTCAATTTCAGATCTAGATCATCTTCCATGGCACATTTTTCATCATCCTCCATTTCTCTCCTTGAACTCATCTAATCCATCCAACCCTCAACACAAAACCTTGACTACTTCACTACATCATTCCTCATCCCACCATTTCTCCACCAAAATCCTTAGTAACTTTCCACCAAAACACCCACATTCCAAGACATTTCCTCAACCTCCATTCCTTGCATCTAGGAGCATAGAGGAGAAGAAGGATTGAGCTTAAAGAAGGTGACCCAAGGGTTATTTCCTTATCATTTACTTCTTTTCATTTATTGCAATTATGTGTAACTAAACCCCTAATCTAGGGGATAGATTTGAGGAACAATTGGTTGTGGGTTTAGTCTAGCTTGTAATGAATCTCTTATGTGTTCTATTCATTCAATTTAATTAGATTTCATTCATTATAATTGACTTGTATATCACTTGTTGATTGCTATCTTGAGTGGAATAATTTGTTATATATTCACATGTGGATTGACAACCTTTGTGTGATTAAGAACCCATTGGATAGGATAGATTAGTGGTGGGTATATCAACCCCACTAATCTAAGCCTCTAAGTGGTTAACATAATGAGATTGGTACATTAATGATGCTAGTAGCTTACCCACATCCAAGTGTTAATCGATCTATTCCCTAGTTCTCTCATTAATTGATTTTATCACTATTCTTATCAAGGTGTTGAGTATTCTATTTTTCATAACATTTTTGTGTATTTTCATTTGAGTAGTTTAGCATTGGTGGCTTTAGAAACCACACATTTATCAAACTCTATGATTTGTTTTATTGTTTTAAGATTAGTCAATTTATCTAATTAACACTCCTTTCCCTGTGGAACGAACTTGCTCACTATTTTGCTATCTAATCACATTTTAAAAGGATTAAGTGGCTTTAAAAGAGTTTTCAAGAATCAACCAAAAACTATCATTTTTACTATTTTGTTGAGTACACAAACGACCTCATCACCATGGCGACCCCCAAGTGGCGACCCACCTGATGCTTTTGGAGACTTTTTGTCGCCATGGCGCCCAAGTGGCGACCAAATGGCGACCTTCTGATAGCTCTGAACATTCCTCTGTCGCCATGGCGCCTATGTAGCGACCTCCTCTTGTCTAAGTGGCGAAAATGCCCTGTTTCTTCCCATTTGTGAGCCATTTTCCACACAAGTCCTCCACTTCATCCCAATTGCTCTTGAAACCTGATAAAACTTGAAACACTCATTTTAACAACATTAAACACGGGGAAATGCCTGAGAATCAAGCAAAAAGAGTCGGAAATGAGGGCCAAAATCATACCAATTTTGGCTTGATTAGTCGCCAAACGTGAGAAGATTGAGTGTGCCGATCAATGTTTATCACTCAAATTAACCATCCAAGGCTGTCCCATACAGGCAGATTTCTTTATGCTTCCGACGGCTGCTTGTCATGTGGTATTGGGTGTGCAATGGCTAGCAACGTTAGGCCCTATTGAAACCGATTATCGGAACCTAACAATGGCTTTCCAATATGGTGGTGTCAATCGTAAATTTCAAGGACTCATGAAACCACCTATCGAGGCTTTGAGTGAAAAATAGCTAATGAATTTAACTGGTATGGCCTTTTTTTTACAGATTATTCCAAGTGCCCAGGTTGATCACTCTTCTCACACTCCAACAAATCCAAGCGTCTAAGTCGGCCACTCAATCAACAATCCAACAGACCTCCAAAACTTACTAACAAAATACGAGAATGTCTTTAATGAACCAATTGGGCTACCTTCCTGGCGGCGTCATGATCACCAAATCCCATTACAAAAAGAACAATAACCTGTGAGCATTCATCCCTACCGGTACCCTTATTTTCAAAAGACAGAAATTTAACGAATGGTGACAGAATTCCTCTATGCCGGGCTGATCTGCCCAAGTTCCAGTCCCTTTTCGTCGTCGGTACTCCTTATCAAGAAGGCGGATGGGAGTTGGCGATTTTACGTCAATTATAGGTCTCTCAACTCCATTACAATTAAAGACAAATATCCCATTCCGAACATAGATGAATTGCACGGTGCCATTTATTTTTCGAAGCTGGACCTACATTCCGGATATCATCAAATCCAAGTTCGAGAGGAGGATGTTCCAAAAATAGCCTTTTGCACCCACGAAGGCCATTATGAGTTCATCATAATGCCGTTTGGGCTCACCAACACCCCCGCCACCTTTCAAAGCCTCATGATCGATCTGTTCCGACCATATTTACGCAAATTTGTACTTGTCTTCTTTGACGACATTTTTGTCTACAGCAGAACATGGTCATAACATCTTTCTCACTTACACACTATTTTATTTATCCTCTCTTCTAATTAGTTGTATGCTAAGAGAACTAAATGCTGATTTGGAGTCTTGCAAGTTGATTATTTAGGACACCTCATTTCCTACAATGGTGTGCAAGTAAACCTAACAAAAATTCAAGCAGTGAACGATTAGCCGACATCCACAAACCCCAAGGGTGTCCGCGGATTCTTAGGTTTGGCGGGTTACTACCGGAAGTTTATCAACGGGTTCGGCAGCTTAGCAGCACCTCTAACAAAATTGCTTTCCAAAAATGGCTTCCACTAGACCAAAGAGGCTGCTGCGACTTTTGAAAATTTGAAGCAAGCGTTGGTGTCTCCTCCAGTATTGCAACTACCTGACTTTACACAACCCTTTGTGATGGAGAGTGACGTATGTGGTGTCGGAATTGGAGCTATACTTATTCAACATGACCGACCATCGCTTTTTACAGTGAGGCACTCAAGGGCTCAGCTTTGGCCTTGTCCAATTATGAGAAAGAAATGCTCGCCATCATTAAAGCAATCTGCAAATGGCATCCTTATTTGCTCGGAAAACCTTTCATTGTGAGAACAGACCAACCAAGCCTCAAGTTTTTAATGGAACAACGGATTACGACGCTCGCTCAAACATGGTGGTTGCCAAAAATAATGGGGTACAACTACACAATTCAATATAAAAAAGGGAAGGAGAACCAAGGTGCTGATGCCTTATCACGCGTCACCGAAGCTGAATGCTAGGTAGTATCAGTACCTGATTCTGATTGGTGGGCCACTCTGCGGTTGGAAGTTTCATAGGATTCATTCTACACAAGCTTTTTGAATTTGCCTTATACACCACCACATATTTATCACATCAAAAATGGGATTTTGTTCAAAGGTGAGAGAGTGTGTTTGAGTCCTACTTCACCTCTCATTCCAGACATCTTAATAGATACACACTCATCTCTAATCAGGGGCCACTTAGGTTATCATCACACACTAAGTCGAGTTAAGAGAAATTGTTTCTAGCCAAACATGCGAGCAACTATCAAGACGCACATCCGCAACTGCGATATATGTTAGCGATGCGAACACTCTTGCACCAACCCTTCCGGTCTCCTTCATCCATTACCCATTCCAAAGCTAATTTGGTCTGATGTTTCCATGGATTTCATTGACGGATTACCATCTTCACAAGGGTATACAATGATTATGGTTGTGGTTGATCGTCTCTCCAAATATGCACACTTCACCCCTCTTAAGCACCCTTACTCAGCTTCCACGATTGCACAGGCCTTCGTTAACAATATCGTGTAGCTTCACTGCGTCCCCACTTCCATCATCAGTGATCGTGATAAAGTATTCGTTAGCTCCTTTTAGAAGTCGTTATTTCAATTGCAGGGAACCTCTTTGAATATGAGTTCCAGTTACCACCCGTAAATGGATGGTCAAACCTAGGTCATAAATCGAACTCTAGAACAATATCTCCGCTGCTTCTCTAATGACCAACCAAAAAAATGGAGTTATTGGTTATTGAAAGTTCACAAATAATGCACGGTGTGTATACAATATTAATCTAGAGGGGGGGGGGGGGGGGGGGGGGTGAATAGATTTTAACTAATTTTCACCCAATTTTCGTTTAAGGTCAATATTCCGAAAATGCCCCTAATAGTCAATATAAAAACAACAAGTGTAATATGGTGCGGAATTATAAATGACACTTGAAGTATACGTGGAAAACCCAACCACTGGGAAAAAACCACGGGCTGATTAGTGCGCCACACTTGAACCTCGAAATCCACTAATTGAAATGAAGTTTACAACCTATGTAGACCTCGTCTAACACTCCGGTCTGTAACCCCCCACTTCTACCACGCGGGCCTTTAAAAGTGGCTCTAGTCCATCTTGCTTGTGGCCTAAGCAACCTTAGCCAACAAGACTTAAATTCTCAATGAAGAGATAATTCAACCTATGTGTGAATATATAAAGATACTCAATACATGCATATAAGAGCTAGGCAACCCTATATGCTTATCTAGGATGATAATATGGCAACAAATGCAATCCTAAATATCAATAGCTAAATGACATGTCAAATAGCTTAACTAACAATAGATTATAAAAACCTAGATAGCTATCACAATACAACACTCAATCATGTCATCACAAACAATCTCTATTTTGAATATAAGATATTAATCTAAGATCATTCAAATAATAAAAGAGATGCCTTGGTAAATAAAACACTAAATATCAAAGATAAAAGTGAAGAACATACCAAGAGAAGTGTGATGACCAAAACCCATGCAACTAAGCAAACTAACTATGCTAGAAAATGCTTAGATGATCTTTGATGCATATGTGTATGGTTTGAGTGTATAAAAATGAGTTCTTGATTTGATTTTCTCTCAAAAATCTCTCTTCTAAGTTTAGGGTTCTTTTGGAGTCAGAGAATTGAGTTAGAGAATAGAGAAAGTGTGATATTTATAGTCATCAAGAACAGGGCAAGTGAAAAGACAATTTTGCCCTTGAAATCACCGATCGGCGGTTTCATTCTGCGGTCGTGGCCGCAGAACGCAACCGCCGAATTGAACCCGAGAAGCAGGGGTCCATTCGGTGACCAGATTCGGCGGTCAATCGAAACCGCCGATCAAAATCCCAAAAAGAAACCGACCTAAAATATCTCAATCGGCGGTCATGGCCGCCGATTAAACCGCCGAATAAAGACCGAGAATAATAAATGCATCAGGTCTTATTTGACGGTTTCGATTCGGCGGCCTGTCCGCCGATCGTAACCGCAGATCCAATCCAGAGCTTTCTGGAATCAAACGGTGGTTTCAGTCGGTGATCATGGCCGCCTATCAAACCGCCGTTTCACCAATGATGGTGAAACCAAAGGAGAAGCCAAGGGCATTCTCCGAAGGCGATCTTCACACAAAACCAAGCACATATCCGTGCAAGCGCGGACGTTTCCGAACATATTCGGGAAACGAATTACACAACACAAAACACACATAAAGATATGACAAACAATGTGCTAGTGTGTAAAGTGTCATTTGAAGAGAATGCACACAAAAGTAAAGCATTCACATGCAAACATTACAAGTGAGTGTGTGCAACTAAATCTCTTCAATAAGAAAGTAAGCACAAGATATACCTTTGAGTGCTTGTCCAACTTGAGGTCTTGAGAAGGGTCATTGAGCATGAACACCTATCACTTAAGCTACCCTTTACAAACAACCCCAAAATGTGGTTTGCTCACGAAATAAGCCAATCAACAAATGGGAATCCTTACAGTTATCATGGGCCAAATATAGCTACAACACCTTTGTCCACACTGCCACCAAGATCTCGCCATTTGAGGCTGTCTACGGCTGGCAACCTCCACACCTTTTTTCCTATGTTCCGGGAACTACCAAGGTTCAGGCCGTGGATGATGTACTTCGTGACCGCACTAATATATTGCGTGAGCTACGCCACAATTTGTTACTTGCTCGTGAACGGATGAACAATCAAGTAGATCAATAGCGCTTGGAGGTGAATTTCAATGTTGGGGGCCATGTGTACTTGAAGTTACAGCCATATCATCAAAAATCTATAGCTTTTCGAAGCTACCTCAAGTTGTCTCCTCGTTATTTTGGTCCATTCCGGGTTCTTGAGCAGGTTGGTCCAGTGGCTTATAGATTGGAATTACCAGAGGGCTCTATGATACATGATGTCTTTCATGTTAGCTTACTTAAGCAACGGCTGGGTCCGTTGCCAGTCATCTCTAGCAACCTTCCACCGGTGTCTGACTCTTTCACTCAGTTTCCATAGCCCGAGTCAGTTTTAGACAGCCATATCGTCCATAAAGGAAACTATCGCTCAAAGACGGAGATCTTGGTCAAATGGGTCGGGGCTTCTGTTGAGTATGCAACCTGGGAAAAGGAGTGGCAATTCTTAAAAACATACCCCAACTTCATCTTTGAGGACAAGGATACTCCAGGCCAGGTGGAATGATATGGCTAATATTCAGCCATGCATACAGGACCATGTAAGCCATCGTGGGAAGAGGCTTAGTGGGTTAGTTCTTATTAGTTATCTTTGTCTTAGTGGGTAGTTTTTCAATAGTTGTTGTTAGTTTTGTTGTCAACATAAAAGGGATCCATGATTGTCATCATGGCCACGATTGTGAGAAAGTGGTGCCATATCCCTATTAATTGATGGCCAGTTTATTGTTGTTATTTACTTAAGTTGTTTTCAAGCTCTTTTGAAGCAATCTCAGCCTATATATAGCTGATGCGTATGTATTTAGTTTTTATGCTGAATATACGAATAATTCTTCCCCATTTTTTTTCTTCTTATATGCCGAGTGATAATTAAAACATATTAGACTGAGAAAGTATAGGACCAAACCAACAAGTTTTATTGATTCATCAAAACTAATGATATTGTAAACTCACAAGTGAATTAACTATAAAAAGGGGCGCTGATCTTATTAATGAACCAATAAGTTAGATTAATAAATAGGAGAACCAATAGTAACATATGCAATTAATATTTTTAATTTCATTACATAATATTGTCGTTGTCATTATGATAATAATAATTATTAAGCAGTTATATAGAGAACTTTCAAATAATCTTATTTTTGGTAAAAAAAAAAAAACCAAAAAATCGTTGAAAAGCAAAGAACCTCCTATCCAGTGATAAAAATAGAAGAATCTCTGGATTCACAAGACCAGCCAAATTATATAAATTATTATGTAAATGCATGGTTGACCTACCTGTAGTCGGGTGTTTATGGTAACAATTGGGTATAAAGCTGTTTCCACAACCACACCAGCTATAACCCCCTTTGCAAATTTTGGCTTTACTAATAAGAATATATGAAAATTACATGTGAGAACACCAAATTCAGAATAATTTTACAAGAACAAAAGTGGAACTACCAGATTTTTGGTTTCACTCATTTTAAGGAACAAATGAGGTACATGGAAATGGTATGATGAACTCTTACTTAATATTCTTTCAGTTTTTGTGAATATTCAATTTTCTGATGCAGGACAAGGACCAAGCCACCATGGTAAGTTTACTTTCTCTTCTACAACTTTTAAGATTTAACAAACACATGAACATGCAAAAGCTGAAAGCTCCATAATAACAACATCTACATAAATATATCTACAAAAAACTAAAACAGGAACAAAAATCTCTCAAGAAGATAATCAATAATCTTTACAGATTAAGGTTTTTTGAGCTATCTTGCATAGTCAGCCACAAAGTAAAACCCAGTACATTTTGACTTGCCCAGCTTCAATAGTAATTTATATTCATCATAAGACACTTATTAAAGGTAAACTGCATATACCGAATTGAATGCGAAAGAAATCAACCGATTCAAAAGCCTTTCTCTTTTCCAGATACAAATTCTGTGGTCTCCTATTAGATACATCTGCAAAAACACATCACCTATTCAAAGAATAAACAATAAAACAATAAATTATAAATTGTACCCGGTCTAAATCAAAACTAATGACAGTAATCAACACACGTTGACCTTTTTTTTTTTGAACACAAATTGACCTTCATATACACTTAAACTAACCCAAAATAAGGCAACTAATATCATTCACAAAAATGTATACAAAGTGATTAGTGTAAAACACAAAATATACAAAAACAAACAAACAAACATAGGCCATTGTTAATTATATTCAGAAAAAGATTACCTGAGGGGGCTGCAGAGGTGGTTTTCACATCGGCGGATAGCGTTAGAGGACCCATTTGAGGTCCAATAACAAGCAACTGAAGTGCAAAGTTAATTAAATTCACAACAATATTGCTCAAAAAAACATCCTGATAATCTAATAAATAAAAAAAAGAGGAAATTGCAGGAAATGATAAAAAAATTTATGAACTTATTGTTTTTAGCCACAAATTTATTTTTGATTATATTTTTCACTTTTAGGCTTGAACTGACAAGCATACCCTTCATTTTGTCTTTACTTCACCCAAAATTTCCCCCAAAAATTTCCCTCTCTTATTTTTGAAACCCTCCATTTTGTTTTTCATTTCAGATATTCTCTCTCTCTCTCTCTCTCTCTCTCTCTCTCTCTCTCTCTCCTCTTTCTTGTTTTTCCCTCTCTCTTTCTCTGTTGTATGTTCGTTTCTGGGCAAGATTAAGCGGCAATGATGGCGACAAGATGAAGTGGCACGAAATTTCTGGGCAAGAAATTTCTGTTGAAATTTTTTGTTGTGAAGACGAAGAAAACCACCGTGAAGAAGACAACCACCATCTGAAAATTTCTACTGTGAAGAATAAATTTCTGCTCGTCAACATTTCAACATTTCAGCTCATCTAAATTTCTTCTCACCAATGCAAATTTCTAATCATTCAACATACCTCATTCATTCTTTGTGTGTGTGTGTGTGTGTCTCTCTCTCTCTCTCTCATGAATTAGATCCAAAACTCATCAACAATTTTGTGTTTGTGTGTGTGTGTGTGTCTCTCTCTCATGAATTAGATCTCTCTCTTGTGAAGTAGATCCGGAGCCAAACGACGTTCTTCAACGGTATGTATCCCTCACCCACTTGTTTTCTTACAAGGATCATTATGTTTGATATGATGAATAAGAGATCGATTTCAATTTAGAGTGAAACCCAGCTACTGTGATATTTTGTTCCTAGGTGATATTTTGTTTTGAAATCAGTCTTCCAAATATGGTAATTAAATGAACTGGCATGTAACTTCATTATTAACTGGTAGGTAACTTCATTATCAACTGGCATGTAACTTCTAGCATGTAAAACTACTGGAATTTTGTTTTGAAATCAGCCTTCCAAATATGGTAATAAAATGAACTGGCATGTAACTTCATTATTAACTGTCATGTAACTTCTAGCAGGTAAAACTACTGGAATTTTGTTTTGAAATCAGCCTTCCAAATATGGTAATTAAATGAATTGGCATGTAACTTCATTATTAACTGGCATGTAACTTCATTATCAACTGACATGTAACTTCTAGCATGTAAAACTACTGAAATTTTGTTTTGAAATCAATCTTCCAAATATGGTAATTAAATGAACTGGCATGTAACTTTATGTATAGAGATCATAAGCAGAAGAGGGGCATTCATGAGAGAGAAGATTTCTAACTGCGTGCTTGTAAAGTTTTTTGCAGTTACAGTGAGAGAAGATTTCCAAATTAAAGCAAGCTTGAACTATTATGCATAGACAAAAAAGCACAAAGATCCAGTGAGAGAGGATTTTATTCGAGCAGTCAAAGAAGAAAAATTCAAAGAAGAAAGCAAGCTTAAAGTCTGGTGTTTGTTCATTGAAGAAGTATTGGATTTAGCTTTGCTTGCTTTTAACTTGTTATTTTTAATAAACATTTCATACACAAGGTTTGAAGACACATGCAATAGTATTGAATGAATGTCTTTTTAAGGTCAAATTTTAGTAATGTTACATGCCAGTTGATTCTTAATTTACATGTCAATCTATTCTTAAGTTACATGCCAGTGTTGTTTGACCTGACAAACAAGGTCACAAACAAATCAATAACCTACCATAACAATCAGAGAAAAATAAAGAAAAATATAATACTATGTTTATACATCCAAATGTGAAACTTCATAGTATGAGTTCTACCAAGTATGTCAATTTAACATGTTTTTGCTAGAATTGAAATGAGAAGATAAATACAATTTCATGTCTGTGCATTCCTCTACTTCTTTAAATACAATGTTTGGTAATATACGACTGAAAGAAATAAGGTGACAACCCATTAAAGTTGGCTTCAATCCTTGCCAATTCCATATTCACTTGAGCAAAGTGAACCACACCAAAAATATTCGGACCTTTGAATTCATCAACTGCAGCAATCACTAAAAATTCTGGAGAAAAGAGCAAGGATAAAATACTTCAGAAACAAAAAAAATAATAATACATTTTTGTCCATTTACATACAAACACAAACTACTAAGCAAGAACAAGATCTTGGGCTTATTTGTCATTTTAAGGTGGAAAAGGCTTATGGTAATGTGAGTTACCACCTTTTACAATTTTGGTATGGGTTTTAAAGAAGGTTGGGAATTGACAAAAAAGCTGGACAATGATATCATACAACATCTCATCTACAAGAAATGACAACACTCGGATTATGATTTTCTACTACTTGCTTGCTCACAAGTAAACCCTATCTAATGATACTCTTAAATTTACAAGAAGTGCTTCATAGAAGGTATACAAAGTAAGATCAAGCTAAAACATGTGCAACTGTATATAGAAATAGCTAATTCAATCACAATACGATATCAAATTGGGAAGGGATAATTACAAGTTATATACTCATGAAAAAATTCAGAACTAATCATCAGGTATCCCCTAGCCAATTAAACGAGATTTTCTCCCTGTTTGCTCTAAAGCTTCGGTCATGGTCTTCACAGGTGAACAACCTAAAATCCTCACAACTTGATTGCTCAAGTCCACCTCAACATTCTTGACTCCTAAATTATTTTCCCCAAACAAATGAAAGGAACATAATTCATCTTATAATATATAACAAAGAAAAAATGCATTACAATGTACGAATTAATTGAGGTGGTTCACTAGTTGAAAATAGCCTAAATTGCCTACCATTAACGGTCTATAACTTATTTTTGACCACGTTAACACAACCCTCATACTTCATGTTCACCATGTTACCACAAATCAAACACATTAGACTTCTCGATTGATTTGGGATGCATACATTGTACTACATAATAGTTATCAATTTGTTGGTACACAATTTGAAAAGAAATATCAAGTGCCATATCTTTCCTAAAAAGGGATGAAAGTATACAAACAAAGTTAAATTACTTAAGACGTACCTAGAGAGAGAGGGGGGGGGGGGTGAATAGGTTTTTCGCCTAATTTCAATCCCTTGAACAAACTTAAGTTTGTCCCTCAAGGTAGCCTTACATACAACACAAACAACACGTAATCATACCAAGACAAGTTAATATGTGAACATTCATCCATTGTCTAAGTATCAACAAATTGTATGAGGTTTAAAGAAAATATAAAAACAACTAACAAGAATACTTGTATATCAATATATGTTCAATCATTACAAGTATATACAAATATTGCTATACATAAAATTTTAAACAGTATACAAAAGAAATGTAATTACAAATATGATCAAAAGAATAGATTTACAAATCACACTTTATAATATCTTGTTTCAATATACTTCACAAGTAATTGATATGTCACAAGATAACAACATACATAAAAACAAATATAAAAGATAGAGATAGAAATAAATAACACAAGAGATTTTTTAACGTGGTAAAACCTCCAAGGAGGAAACATCCACGCGTTGAAATACAACCATTGGGTACTTATATATATTTGAAAAGTAAATTAGAAATTCCACAAAGTGACCAATCCTAGATCACCAACCCATGTGGAGTCTATGTTTACCCAATCCCTATTGGAAGATACAAAATCCCTCAATGATGCAAAATCACCACATATTAGAACTCATACCAAACCAACATCGTTGGTAGATTAGAAATTCCTCAAGAGTGCATACATATCCCATGTACCCCGCTCTATCAGACTCTATGTCTAACCAAACACCCGGGCCTACTAATATATAAGCCAACTCTCTATACAAGGCACACTTGCCTCTAGAAAGCCTCTCATGCATGACTATCCAAGTCCTCTCGACTCTAGCCATGACTTCTTGCTTGTCTATCCAAGTCATCCTGACTCTAGACAAGACTTCTTGCTTACCTATCCAAGTCCTCAAGACTCTAGGCAAGACTTCTTGCTTGGCTATCCGAGTCATCCCGACTCTAACCAAGACTTCATGCCTTTTACAAGGACTTCCTAGTGTGATCATGTGAATGCAAATGATGCAAACAATCAAAACAACATAGAACATGTGATCAATACATTCCATGGAACAACTAGATTTATAGATGTGAAAACACAAGCAATAGAAATCTAGATGCAAAATCATGAATGAAAACCTAGAACATGTGAAATCAACTAACACATAAAACTCCTAGATTCATTCATACAAATAACTCTTGGACAAATCATATACATGAGGCACAAGTTCAAGATGTTATAAACATACATAAAAATGCTAGAATCATAAAATGTATTCAACAAGTATTTTAGCCAAAGATTTAGAGATAGGAGATATTGTTAAAAACAAATCAATCCTAGATATCTCTAAAAACACATACAAAGGCTCTAATCCTAGAAATCATCAATCAAGGATTAAAGACATATATCAAGGATTATTAATCATAAAATGAATCAATCAAGTCTCAAATAATCCTAGATATCAATCTAATCACAATACAACTCCCAATCATGTGAAAAACAAAGAATCCAAGAATCTAGTCCATATGTGTCTCTAATTAGACTTTTCAATTAGATTGATTGTGAAGATATCTTTCTCAATAGCATTCACTAAACATACACATATATATAAAAGAAGAAACCCCAAGCAAATTGAAGGTTTAAAAAGATAAAATCACCAAGATATGAACTCTACCTTGATTTCACGAGCTGGTTCGGTTTTCTGAGTAGATCACTTCGAAAATCAATCAAACAGCTGCAAGATCACTTGGAAAAGGTAGAGGACTCAATTACGAACAATCTCCAACTTGAATCACTCAATTCCAACTTTGTATGAGAAAGTTATGGTGTTTGGAAGTTGAGAAAATTGGAGAGAAAATTGGAGAGAAAATTCTAGACGGGATTTCAAACTTTTCTTCTTGAAAACAAATGGAGGGAGATGGAGGCATTTAAAAGGAAGGGGAGAGAAGGGCATTTTTGTCCAATAAAAATAGGCCACACCAGCCAAGTCCCAGTGTGGGGCGCGTGTGCCACACGGGACCAAAGGGCTGGTTGGCCGTGTGGCACACGGCCTCCACACGTGGTGGCAAGGCCATGGCCTTTGGCCATCTTGCTTCTCCCGCGCACCTCTTACGTTCTTCAGCCGTATTTGGGCATCCGAACTCTGATTTCGAATCCATTTTTTGGATTACGAACGATGACTACGAAACTTTGACAAATGTTTGAGAATTCATCTCGGAAAACGACGACGACCACAACTCAACGAATGAGAACGAAAAGTAGCGTAGCTACATCGTTTGGACTCGAAACTTAACATATGAGTAACCGAAATGACCGAGACTCAATAAGGAATCAATTAAGATCAAGTACAAGTCCAAAACACAAGAAACACAAACATACAAACACAAGTTCACATATGAATGCCATTTCCTAGACATAGTCTTAGAACATGCAACTCTAAAATGTATGAGCATTTGAGTTCAATGCATGAGCATACAAAATCATGTGAATGTGTTATATAAATGGTGCACAACAATGCAGGGACACTTATGAATGATTTGTGTGTGTGTGCCTATGTCTTGTAAGAGGAATGAGGTCAATTATACCTTTGATAAGCAATGAAGCTAATTCCCCTTATCAAGCCACCATCTTGCAAGCATTGTAGTTGAGTCTTTCTTTGAAGCTTTGAATCATCATCAATACGACCACTAAACAATACAAGATGCACAATGTTTTGATATGGAATATATGCAAACACATACTAAAAACCTAACAATGGATATGATTCTTTACCCTATTCCCAATTACAGTTTTCAAACAACAAACATGCCGCTTGAAACATCACAACTTGCATTATCTTTTTGAGTTGGACACTTCTTTGGACTCAATCGTGCCACATGAAACATCTTCTAGGAGCATGGGAGATATGCCATTCTGATCGAAATATCCTAACTTTATGCAATATGGTTGGAAGGAGTCACCGAAGTACATTATGAGAAAACAATTAAAATTTGAAAAATTGGAAACAAAGTAGAATTGTGAGAATATATTTCTTTACTGTCACAAGAACAAATGATTGTAAGATTGTTAATCGATTTCAGTTTAAACTTAAGATTCGAAATTGAAAATTCCAATTTTTAATATTCTCTCTGTTCCAACTTAAGAGAATTTACAAAAAAAAAAAAGTTACATGCTAGTACAAACAAGTTACATGCTAGTACAAACAAGTTACATGCCAGTACAAATAAGTTACATGACAGTTACATGACTGGAAAATCCAATTCAAATGATAGGTGAAAACATCCAACCCAGATCCATTGCAGTAATATCAATACAAAACAAACTGAAAAATAACAACTCTAATGAACAAAGACCTATATACAATTCATTGTTGAATAACTCAAATCAATAAATCAAACAAGGTAGAAAATTTATATGGGAAAAATAACATAAGTAAAAGCTTTGAACATCAAGAAATATGGGGACCTATACATTAACATTTGGAAGGCCCAAACCATTGACTCTATTTCCCGCATTAAAACTTGAAAGGTGGTGTGGTGCAGTGTCGCTGGAAAGAATGTATCATCCATCACAAAACTGCATATTTACAAAATTCATGTATAACAGACAATTTCTCTAAGTAGAAGAGAAAACATTTGGAGAAACTTAAATGAGAGTCAAGGTGGATACAAAACCTCAAATCTGCAAATGCTACCTAACAAGTAAAATAAATATAAAAATTTGAAATATGAAGCAGTAATTAAAACTTCATTGTCTTTCAATATTCATCTTGCTCGCTCTTTTCTTAAAGTTCTTCAAACACAAAACACAAAAGAAACTGATTAGGATTGCTTGGAAACACAAAAAATTTCAAAAATTAGTATCCAAATTACTAAGCATTTACTTTTTTTTTTTAGCAAATTTCAAACCATAAAAACCAAACCCATTTGTCAAGCCCTAAAATACAAGTCGATGACTAAACAAATTCATTGATGACTAAACAAATCCATCAAATAAGCACTTACACATGGCATTAAAATGAAAACAAACAAACAAACAAACCAAGTTTGCCCTTTAACATTATACATCCAAGGAATTGTCCAAAACAGAAGAAAAAAACCTAATTTTTTTTATATGTAATAATCTAATAAATAAAAAAACAATCGAATAATTAATATATGTCGTCCAGAGAGAAGACAACAGTTAAATTCTGCCTTCTAAACGACGTCGTTTTGACAAGTTAAAATTTTTAACTCAAAACTCAAAACAACGTCGTTTTGAGTTGAACCCTATCAACCGGTCTCATGAATCGGTGTTGTGGGTTTTGGGATGCTTCGGTGATCATGAACACCAGCTCTTTTTTTTTTTTTTGAACAGCAAAAAGATTTATAGAAGGCCTAACTCAGACCAAAATAAGAGACACAAGCCAAAAGAACAAACCGGCAAAAACAAGTACACCAAGGGAGCAAAACAACAACCAAAAAACAAAAGAAACGATCCCCTGATAACAGAGGGGAACAGAGAAGAACACAACAACCCGAAAAACAAAAGCGACAGAACCCAGACCCCCAGCACGAACAAGAGCACAACACAGAGCAAAAGACTGCAGAGTCAGACATCCCCCCACACATTCCTGTCGAAGCTGTCGGCCGACCCCTTCTTCGCGAGGCCATCAGCAAAGGAGTTAGTCGATCTCGAACTAAACTTCACCACAAAACCAGGATTTAGCTGCAAGATGTTCCTGATATCATAGATGAAATTCACGTGATTAAAGCTTCCAGTACCATCCAAACAATTTACCCAAGAGACCGCAGTCTTCAAATCGCTAGAAAATACATTCATGAACACCAGCTGTTTGATAAAAGTCTTGTGAGAAGAAAAAAGGGTTGAAAAACAGTCATGGCAAACAGCAAATACGAGTACGTCAAATCTTTTGAAGTTGAAGACGAGGTTTTCATGCCCAATTTGATCATTATTAGAATCGACGGCCGCGATTTTCTAAGGTGAAGAATCACTTTTTCTTTTTGCATTGGATTTTGATCGGTTGAACTATAAGTCGATTGTTATTTGATTTGCTTACATGGGTTGGTTTTACTTTTTAGTCAATTGTTATGTGATCAGTTTAACATTAGTTATAATGTGAGTATTTGGCAACATTTCTATGCTATGATACCATAACATTTCTATGCTATGATATCATTGAACTTTATAAATTGAAAATCAGAATTTTGTTGTCAATTAGTCCGTATAGAGATTATTAACTTGCTTTATTTATATTTGTTATCCATATCTTTGTACTATCACTTAACACAGTTTGTTATTGAAATCACACATTATAAATGGCTCCTTCTTTTGCTGCTATGTATGCCAAAACCCTGTGTGCTTACTTGAGAAGTCTAATCACAATTTCTAAACAAACAAAAAAAGGCTTTTGGGTTGGCTTGTTATCAATTTAACTAAAAAAATTCACTATTAAGTCAATTGTTACGTGATTTGCTTACATGGGTTGGTTTTACTTTTTAGTTTAATGGGTATTTCCTTTTTTGCTTATTCATGTTATGTAGATTCTCTCAAGTTCACAACTTTGAGAAACCAAATGATGAGAGGGCAGTTGCTGTGTCGGAGGAGTATCCTGATATATTCTTCTCGTATGGTTATAGTGATGAGTACAGGTAGGTAAAATGGTTTGTTATATGCCCGGTAATTTGATTGTGTACTGCTTACTTAATTTTTGAGATCGATATGATTTACAGTTTTGTTTTCAAGAAGACGTCTAGGTTTTACCAGAGGCGAGCCAGGTTTATATTTTTTTCTCTTAACTTCATAACATCTCATCTATAAGAAATATCACATCTTGGCTATGTAATAGGAATGAAATTCATGATGTGGCTTTGACAATTGAGTGGTATAATCAGAGTATGGTTTATCACACCACATGTGATAAACTATGATCCCACACGAAAAATTCGTATTGGATCCCGAACTAGAAAGTTACTATCTTTATATATATATATAATCTTGCAGTTTTATCTAGCTTTGTCCTTGACCTTGAGTTCTACACCTGTGCACTACTCGTTTCCTTTTGGTACATCTTGTCTGTTGTCTTTGATGAGAGTTTGTGCCCATATTTGTGTTCTTATTTTTGCTTGTCAAAGAATTAGATACATTCTAAACCCACTTATCTATAAATTTAATATACTTTAATAAGTTAACAAGATGAGTAGAAGCAGTGCATTTGAAACATTAGACAAGTAACTTAAGTGACATTTTTGTTCATTTAGCTTAGTGCTAAACTTGAGAATAGGAGTCTATGCACCTATGAACACCCGTGTGCTTGACTTGGAATGAATAACAACAGAGTTTTCAAGTACATCCAGTCCCCTATTATGCATAATAGTCAATTCATCTAGCTTTAAATGAGTTTTAGACCTTTTTCCTCTTTGGACTGAATAATATAGCATTTATGCGCTACTTGAAATGCAGCAAAATACTCTCTCTCATTGTATCATTCTTCACATCTTTGTATGCCACAAAGTAGAAAGAGTTTTTCCCCCAGAAGGAGTTGAGATATTCCCCTTCTTTTCATGCACGAGCCATATGCTGTGCATCAATAGAGGTACTTCAAGCATATCTTGCGTGGAGACAAAATGATTGTAAGTAGTAGTACCACAGATATTTAAACAGACTATTTAAACCTATTAACATGTATCTCTCTTAAAACTTTAATATTGATGTATATAATGTGTCTTATAAGTTATATCTTATCATCCTCTAGATTGTAAAACTATGAATTCATTCAAAAAATTGTGAAGATTAAGAAAACATTTACAGATTATATGAATTTGATGGTACTGTCCTTATGCTTGGTTTTGCAGGTCATATCAATAATCAATATGAAACTTGTCTAGGGATGCTGGTTAAATGCGGAAAGACTGAAAGCGAAGCACATGAAATTCTGAAGGTGATAATTATTGATCTAACCTTGCTTGTGTTCATTTATATGTATACCTGTTATCTAGATCGAAATTCATCCAGTCTTATTGCAGTTATTTATTAATTTGTTGAATTTTCAAAACGTGTTTCCATTTATCCACTGATCTCAATCCCCAACTCCCATTTTCTCTTTCTCAATCCCGTTTTAAGAATACGCATGATAAAATATTTTTTGTATCAAATCCGTGCATTCCTTTAACTTATATTTTGTCCGTCAACTTTGCAGGGCACTCAAAAGCAAGAGAAAAATGAGCTTCTTTTTCAATAGTTTGGTATCAATTACAAAAAGCTTCCTGAGTTGTTTCGTCAGGGATCTTGTGTTTTTAAAACAGAGGTGATCTCAACCCCTTATCATGTTAAAATCTATGGGCCTGCATTATATCATAAATGTTTTGTATTGGTGCCTGGGAGATTCCACCGAGTCAGCATTTCACTTTCAAAATGGACCCATGATATATTTTAAATCAGATATGCTTTGGCCTACATCTATTGCCACTGTTTACATTGCCCTGAATGAATTCTTACTTCTCAAGCCAATATGAAGTTATGATTCATTCTTTTCGTTTTTTTTGGTTTGATTCTTTTTTCCTTTTTGAACTATTTAGGTGGAAGATATTGTCAAGTATAATGAGAATGGGGCTCCTGTCAAAAGATTGAGGAGAAAGGCAAGAATAGTTCACTCAGAGAATATAGCTGGGAAAAAGTTTTGGAATGAACATCCGTGTCTTGTTAAAGAGCTAGGGAATTTTGAAGAGGATGTTGGCAAAATTAAACCAGATTATGTTAGGTCCTTTTTATTTGAAAGCAAGTTGATGCCATGTACATGGATTGTAATTAGAATTGATGGCCGTCATTTTCACCGGTAAATCATGTTTCTTTTTCTGATTTTGAGTTTTAATGGATATAAAAGGATCCTTTATGTTAATTTGATATGTTAATAATAGCTATATAGGAATCAAGTGGTTATCTTAGGCTTTTACAATCTAAGGTTCATGCAGAAGTGCTTGATCCTCCAATTCTCTTACCTATTATCTATGGGTGCTAGGATATGACTTTAAAAGTTTGATGATTATGAGTGTATAATTCACTCTCAAAATTTTAGAGAAGTCACCATGAAATTAATGTAAAATCAGGTGTCAAACGTGGTAACTATTGTTATTCTCTATGAATAAACTACTACATGCTTGAGAATGCATGAGATTTTGTTGTTTGATTTACACTCCTAAGATGTTGCAAATAGAACTTAAGACTTCTTATGGCTTTTGGTAGATTTTCTGAAGTTCATGATTTTGAGAGGCCCAACGATAAGCAAGCTCTGAACCTTATGAATTCATGTGCAGTGGCTGTGTTAGAAGAGTTTCAGGATATTACTTTCTCTTACGGGGTCAGTGATGAGTATAGGTATCAATCTTTATCATATTTTTTGTTGGTTTAGCTTTCTGTTTCATCCGTATTTTAATTGTCATTGGTGTTTTAACTTCCACCTTTGTCTTGAAGAAGGAAACTTTGTTCTATCAAAGGCGAGCCAGGTTTCTCTTCTGGGTTATATAAATTTCTGCATTTTTACATATGATTTATGGACAATGTTTTTGACAAGGTCATGTATTGAGATATCTCCTCTATGGGAATTTCCTATGTTAAACTCTTGGTTGATGTTGTATGAATTGGTAGTAAAGGTATGTTAGGACATGCTCCCTGCATTCCCCAGAAGATTGCTTTCTAAAGATCACCTACGACAGGATCGATTCACTGCCTGTCTTTGCAAGTAGCTCGCTCAAATAAAAACATTTATGGTCAATTCTGCCTAAAACATTTATTAAAGAATTTAGGTGTCAACTATGGTTTTTTTTTAAAGATATGTGAAATTCAATTATTTTTTTCTCAATTTCAATTAAAGACCTCAGTCTCTCTTCATCCTGCTGCCTTTTTTGGCAAAAGAAGATTTCTCAGGCTCTTATAGTCTTTTTGAATTATTATAGAACTATGCCAAACATGACATTGTATTCATTTCATCCTGACCTATTGCATGAGAAGCATTTGACTTATCCTTAAATATAATGTGTGTAGTGATATAGTATCCGTCATTGTATCCTTCTTCACTTCAATGTACGTAATGAAATGGAAAGAATTTTTCCCGCATAAAGATTTGAAGTATCCTCCCTCTGTTGATGGACGAGCTGTATGTTACCCATCATCTAATATTATCCGAGATTATCTGGCATGGAGACAAGTTGACTGTGAGTACTCTTTATTTATCTTTCTAAAAAATGGTTGTGAATTTGGATTTTGAATTTTAACAACAAATTTGTGAATGCCAATGGTCACATACAAAAATATGATGTTGCAGGTCACATCAATAATCAGTACAATACTTGTTTCTGGATGCTTGTTATGTCTGGGAATAGCAAAAGTGAGACTCAAGGTTATTTAAAGGTGGTGCTTTAATTTATCTATGTATTTATTTTTGACAAGAAAATACTTTCCACACACACCACCAGTCCCACTCTATACTCAAACAATAGTAAAATTGAATGACCTCCAAAGTTGGTGGTAATTTTTATTCAAACTATATTAGTAGGAATCTTTGAAAGAACACACCATTGAGTGTAGCAGAATTATTATCTAAATTATTGATGCTTGGCGAAATCTTATTAGGTGAAAAATTAAAGCATGACATGTCAACCTTTTGGTTTGTTTAATTTTGTTTGTCTACTTTCTCCCATTGCAGGGTACCCAAACACGAGAGAAGAATGAACTGCTTATACAAAAATTTGGTATCGACTATAACCTATTGCCAATCATGTTCCGCCAAGGTTCTTCTATGTTTCGGGTTGAGGTTACTTTTTCTCCTTGTTGAACTCCAAAGTATTATATACACTATCGATGGAAAGATAATTGGACATACTTTATTAGAAGCAGATAGGGTATCGCCCATGCTGGATGATTTGCCTGGCTAACCGAACTTTGGAGTCCAGCCTTTGAACAACATTTTTTAGGCTTATCACCTAGTAGGATGGTGCCAGCTCAGGGCTGAATTGATATTTGATAGGCCATCAGCTCCATGTAGTTATGTCAATTAGGCCTTCACTTCTATTTTTTCCTCTCACTACTCACTTATGTTAATATCACTTGCTGTTATACATTGGCACCATTAGCTAGTAACAAACATTCTTGACTAAGATTTGACTAATTAATGCTCTCTTCAACAGTTATACACCAAATAGTGGGCCAATTGTCCATCAACTACAGAAACCGAAAGCATGATATATATTAAATCTAATATGAAGGATGGTAACCCTAGAGTAATTTTCCTCATTACTTCTAGCTACTTGAGCTGATAGATTCATATTCTATGCAGGCTGAGAAGACTATGGCATTTGAGACTGGATCTCCTGCAGAAAAACTACGGAACAAAGTAATCGTAACACATTGTAATATAATTGAGCATAGCTTTTGGAAAGAACACCCAAGCATCCTGGATGAGGAGCCTCAGATACATTAAGTGACAGATTATATTTTCTGCCGAAGTGTGTAAGGTCAGATCAACCCATTGAAGAAGATCGTATCCAGTTAAAGTGTGTCAACCAGTTATGTGTAAAACAATTTAGAAATTAGGACTTCAAGGATTTTGCTCACTTTTGATATGAATAGGGTTTAGAAGTGTTAAGCTAAACTGTCTCCAAAATTTTATGCAATTTGATTTATCTGTATTAGTTTTCTGAGCTCAAATAATTATTATTCATCAATGCTAATTGCAGAGCAGCAACGATCTTATTTTCTATCTGTTTCACACTCATATTTGCATGGCTTTGATGGGAAGTGCGCAATTATGAACATGCAATTCCAAATTTTAGGCACAAAATCATTGTTAAATTGTTGATGTGATTTTAACCTGCAGAGATTGTTGTTATTTAACTATCTAACACCGGATTTGAGACTGTTGCTAAAATCATCTATAATTTCATATTAGAAGATGTTAGATAATTAATCAATCACATATCCAATAATTTATTATTTCACACCTTAAAAGATGTTAGATAATAAATTTGAAAAGTGGTTATTATATAATTTAATACATTTTAGCTGCTTTGAGAATTGAATTGTCTAAGAGCATCCAACAATCTCCCTTAGAGACCACTTTAAATAAGAGTGGATGTTGTTGTATGGGGCTATTAAAGTAGTATGTGTTCCAACAATACTCCTTTAAATGACTCCCTTAATAATTTATCATTATTATTTTGATGTTTTACTTTGTAATTATTATTGTAAAACAAATTACTCAATGGATAATAAATACCGTTAAGATTTAAAAGTTAAATATCTTGTGCTTTTCAAAAAATAAAATAAATTTAAATATGTGGAGCCCACTTAAGGGGGCAGAAGCCACCTCTTAATTAAGGGAGTGAACTCCACCAAAACACATTTAAGGGAGCCTCTAAGGGACCTGTTAGAGCTGTAAAATACAGCTTCTCCCTTAATTAAGCTATGAGGGGTCTCCAAGGGAGATGGTTGAAGATGCTCTAATATTCATTTTTAAAATTATGTTTATCAAATACTGCTTAGTAATAAATTTTGAAAAGAAAAAAAAAAGGTTAATATTTTAACTTTGGGTTAGGCTATCAAATTGAGATTGCGACTTTAATTTCTTAGAGAGAAAATCAAAAATAGCTATTTTGTTTTTAACTACATACGAATGTCTAATAACCATATTTTTGAGATATTACCCAAACGCCCTCATATAAAAATCCTCTTCAAACTCTCTCCTCTCTCTCTCTCCCTCTCTCTCTCTCTCTCTCTCTCTCTCTCTCTCTCTCTCTCTCTCTCAGGCTATGTTTGGTAGGGAGGAAAAGGGAGAGGAAAGAAAGGGGTGGAGGGAAAAGTGGAGGGAAAAGGGAGAAGTGTGTGTTTGGTATGAAGAGAAAAATGGAGGGAAAGGAAAAGTGGAAGGAAAAATGGAGAGAAAAATGGGTGTGGTACCCACCATTTTCTTTCTTTCCTCCCAAAAGTGGGAGGAAAAGGGAGGGAAAGTTTTGGTGGGCTCAAAATTACAATTTTATCCAAAAAAATTTAATATATAAAATATAATATAAGGGTAAAATAGTAAAATTCCTTTCTGTTTACCAAACAATACGAGGGAAAATCATTTTCCTTTCTTTCCCTTATGTTTTCTATCCCTTTAAATCTTTCCATCCTTCATATTTTCTTTCCTCCCTTCTTTCCCTTAGGGTCCGTTTGGTAGGGAGGAAAGAAAATAGGAATGATGGAAAGATATGAAAAGATTTGAAGGGATAGAAAACATAACGGAAAGAAAAGAAAATGATTTTCCCTCGTGTTGTTTGGTAAACAACAGTGTTCTAGTAAACGGCCTAGGCGGCTGATTAGTCGGACTAAAACAGCTAGGTGGCCGGAAAACACACTGAAAAGGTGAAAATTGGACCATTTCTACGGTGGGCGTGTAATCGGACAAGTGGCCACGTAATCGGGCCAGGCAGGTCAAAGCCGTTGACTTCGCCGTTCTTCTGCACCGGAAATCAGCTGGAATAAGGTGTGGGATCACCGTTTTCGGTGACTAGACTAGCTAGGGTTTGGTCGGCAATGGAGGCAGGCGTGAGGTTAAAGATAAAGTTAAGGAAGGTGGGGTGCTTTTAGCAGCGGACTAGGGTGCACGCAGGCTTCACTTGAGTCAGGTTGGGCCAACGTTTGGGCTCGTGGCATGAGCTCTGATTTGCGTGGCAAATAACGAAACACGCCCTGATCTCTTATAAAATCACAATAGCTTCAATCTTCCTTCAATAATTACACTTATATCCCTAGCGTGATTTTGATGCCTTAGTGTGGGTTTTATTGGGTCAATTGAGGCTTATTGGGCCAATTGAGGCTTATTGGGTTAGATGCAACATTGGGCCTAGGCTTAGTGGGCTTTCTTTGGATTTGATATATGGAATTTGTTTGTAATTGTGTTTTCCGATTAATCCCCGATTAATTGCCGATTAATCGGCCTAGGTGCTAGGCGCTGGGTTTCCGCCCGACTAGTGCCTAACGCTTACTAGAACACTGGTAAATAGGAAGGAAAGAAAAAATTATTTTATTAATTTTACTATTTTACCCTTATATTATATTTTATATATTAAATTTTTTTAGATAAAATTGTAATTTACCCAAATTGTGGGGCCCACTTCTTTTTTTTCCCCTTTCTTTCCCTCCCTTTTCCTCCCACTTTTGGGAGGAAAGAAAATGGAGGGCCCCACATGGTTTTTTCTCTCCACTTTTCTTTCCATTTTTCCTTTCCCTCTACTTTTCTCTCCATACCAAACACCCACTTCTCCCTTTTCCCTCCACTCTTCCCTCCACCCATTTCTTTCCTCTCTCTTTTCCTTCCTACCAAACATACCCTTAAGTATATTTTTCCCAACATTCACTTTTAAATCTATCTTTTAAGTTGATGTACGTGGAATTAGTTTGTAAATTCCGAATCTATCTTTTAAGTTGATGTACGCAGAATCGGTTTGTAAATTCCGAAATTGTATTAATCAGAATTCATAATCTTCTACTTTAAAATTATATATGATTAAAAAATATTAAAAGAATAAACATATTTACAAGAAAAGAAAAAGATTGAAGGATATTGCGTATTAACTCAATGATAGCGAGTGGTGTTATTGGCACTCATATAATGATCTAATAATGTTCCAACTTCAAAAACCCTAAAATTTAATTGATTTCTTTACCAAATTACCCTTATTTATTTTCCAAACTTCACACACTTTATTTATTTTGTTGATTTTAAACTCCCTTATTGATCGTGTTTTCTTGATAGACTACGATGATAAACTTATAGGATAATGATATGCGAATATACGGAATAAAATATGAACAATAAAGAAAACATGCCACACACACAACACAAGAATTTACCGAGGTTCGGCTAACTTTGCCTACGTCCTCGTGTGATCTCTCTTGAGAAATCACTAGTATTATGAAGAAAAACGCTTGGTTACAAGATACTTATTGAAACCCCTTAGCTAATTCCCCAAAACCTTAGTAGAACCTCACTATCACTCTTGCTCTCTACCCTTGTATGCTTGCTGTTTTTCTGTGTTCAAAATAAGCTCCCAACAGCCCTATTTATAGATATAGGACTTGGGTTACATTCCTTATCAGAATAAGACTCCTAAATCCTTGTAGAATAAGAAAAGCTAACTTATTTCCTAATCCTAGTTGATTTGGGATTCTTGAGAAAGTATAATTTTCTAATCCCAATAGGAAATTATGTGCACACTTTATTTTCTCTTAATCCAAATAGGATTCCTTCTTAAGTCTTAACTTTGGGTTTTGATGAGCCAAAAACACAACATATTTATTATTTTTTAATGTGGCTACTAATGGAGGTTTTATTAGAATTCTTTAACATATGTTTTCTAGGAAAATCGGAAGAAAATGGAGGAATCTCACAACTGTTATTTTTTCTTTTCTTCATTTATGGTTTTTCAAGTTATGAAATTCCGAGATGATTTTCCGAAGAACCAAACGAATTCTTTTTTTCCTTCGATCTTCTTATTTTTGTTCTTTGTGTTCAACTTTTCTTCTATAAGGTTTGAAAATAATTTGTGACCGAGTTAGATGAAAAAGTGGTTCGAATTTAGTGTGGTAGGATTTATAATTGTTTTTTGAAGATTGAGTAGAATATAGGTTTCTATAAGAGTAGTCGAAAACCAACACCCAACACCACCCATTAGAGAGAGGTGAGAGAGTGAAGAAACAGAGGAGAGAACGGTGAGAATGAGAGATTTTTTTTTTCGTGTGTGGTATGTGCATGAATGAAGCATGAACATATATAGATGCAGTGCCAGATTCCATATATAATAACTGGGTAGATAAATTCAGTGCATAATTCAACATATTTACACTTCATGATCCCAACTGGACCACTTTTGAATCCATAAAGCTTGCTTCCTTTTGTGCGTTCCTGCAAATAAAAATGAAGAGGCCATGAAGTGTAGAAGGCGTGTGTGAGGAAGGGGTGCAAATAAATAAGGGTAATTTAGGAAAGAAATCAATTAAATTTTAGGATTTTTGAAAGTCGGGCATTATTGGATCATTGTATGGGTGCCAATAGCACCACTTAATGATAGCATTACGACATATCTGATGTATATTATATATATAATAAATGGCTCAAGCTAAATCAACTTACCATATTTTATTTCTGTTTTCCACTTAATTATTCAATCTTTAGATTTAACTACTGCACCAATCTTCTCCAATTTGCACACCTTACATGAATTATGTATATAAAGCTTGAATTCCTTGAATATCATCAGAATTCAAACCCTTCGTAGCTCCAACAGGTACAAATGGCCACATAATAGATGCCTCAACTGTGGAATGAGCCAGCCCCAATACGTGCCCTAGTTCATGCAACCCAACAGTCATCACGTCCGCTCCACCCTCCACTACACCGTTTACCCATGTCTCGTCAGCGTCAAAGTGAAGTCTCCCGTCCGGTGGGGGAAATGCATAGGCCAACGTGACTCCTGGGCCGTCGAATGGATTCCCATCTCCATGATCCCGGCTATAAAAACCTATCTTTATATCCGCGGTACTAAAATCATCGATCTTTTCATACGTGAAGCTTGTGTATCTGCTCCATTCTATAAGCGCCCTACGGATAGGTTCACTAGCGTCTATTCGATCACCGGGTTGAAATGCGTAAGTGAGTATTTGTTTGGTGGATGGCCATTTAGGGTTTCCTACAAAGAATGCAAAGTGAGAATGAAACCGCGAATTATTCATTCGTGATGTAGTCATGCCATGGTCTGGCACCCCACATCGTGGCTTTGACATCATTGTTATTGTTTCGGAATCTAGAATTCCAGTAGCGTTAAGGTTGAAATTGGCTTGGTAAGTTTTGATGGCGGATTCGAGCTTTTCATCGAAAAAATCATCATCATCATAATTGATAGATGAAGAAGACATATCCTGGTAGCTCAAGTAACCAAATCTTTGAAGGTATTTCTTGAGGTATTTGATGTCATTCACTTGATCACCCTTTTGATAACCTTGCAGATTCTGTAGATACATAAGTGGAGAGTTTTTCATAGCTGCATGGGAATGAGAATGGAGAGGAAAGAGGAGAATCGTGAGAAGGCAAGTGAATGCAATCAAGAAAAAACTTTTAGATGCCATCACATTCATAGATAGAAATGAACAGTACAAGAGAAATTGATCGAGCAGTACGTTGCGTGGAATATATATATATATATATATATATGATGAAGTTTGTAATCTTTTCAGACTTATTTATATCTCGATCTCTAACTAAATGTGGTCAAATCCTATTTTGGATATTATCATTTAGTTTCAGTCCATTTTTAGAAAATAATAATAATCATAAATATGAATTCAATATAATATACTAAAATTGAGCACCAACTTGTAAGTCGTGGGAAAATTTGGGCCATAAATTACAAATTAAATTAAATTTATCTTAAAGTTGATTTACTGGGAATTGGTTTTGGAAATTATATTAATGAGAATCTTCTACTTTAAAGTTGAGAGTCCATTCCTTTAAATCATCCAAATATAATACAATTTAAATGAATAGTCAACAGTGTTGTCACATCATTTGGGTACCAAATTTAGGCAATGTAGCATTACTCCTAAAAAATATATATATAAAGATTAAATCTATGAGTAATGCTTCATTGCCCAAATTTGATGCCCAAATGATGTGGCAACACTATAAACCATTCATTTAAATTGTATTAGATTTAGATGATTTAAATGAATCGACTAGACTGTTGCCACATTATTTGGGCACCAGATTTGGACATCAAATTTGGGCAATGTAGCATTACTCCTAAAAAAATATATAAAAATTAAACATATGAGTAATGCTATAATGCCCAAATTTAGTGCCCAAATGATGTGACAACACTGTAGACCATTCATTTAAATTGTATTAGATTTGGATGATTTAAATGAATGGACTAGAGTGTTGCTACATCATTTGGGCACCAAATTTGGCCAATGTAGCATTACTATTTTTTAAAAGAGTAATGCTACATTGTCCAAATTTGTTATCCAAATGATGTGGCAATACTGTAGACCATTGATTTAAATTGTATTAGATTTGGATGATTTAAATGAATGGACTAGAGTGTTACCACATCATTTAGGCAATGTAGCATTACTCTAAACATATTTATTAGAAAAGAAAAAAGGAGCTATGCGATTGACAATCCACTAATGATCTAATAATGTCTCATTTTTTAAAATTCAAAAAAATATTTGATTTCTTTCCAAAACTACCCTTTTTATTTATCTTCCAAACTTAACTCACACCATAAAAAAATTGTTTTCTCTCTCTCTATCTAAATTTTACAATTGTTGGATTTTTAAAAAGTTACATTCTTTTTAAAACAAAAACAATATAGAAGCTCTAAAATCATTTACTTTATGTTTGGATTGATGGAAAAAAAAGAAGATGAAAGGAAATGATAAGTTAGGGAGGAAAGGAGAGGAAAGGAAAGGAAAGGAAAAGAGATGAGAGGATAGTGTTTTTTTTAGTGATGGTTGTTTGGATGCTTATGAAGAAAGGAAAGGAAACAAATGGGTTAGTTTTTGATATAGGAGATATTATTGAAGATTTTCTTGAAAACTTTTTATTTTAAAAATAATTTTGTATTTAATATCTATTATTATATTTCTTTTTATTGTATATTTAATTAGGTAGTTAATTATTTTATGATTTGATTTTTATTAAATCAAATCTTATTTCCCATAGGTTTTTAATGTTTTAGGATTCTTTTGACTTTTTTAGGAGATTTGATATCTTTTTCATTTGGGATTCTTTCCCATTTGACTAAGATTTTTGTTTAGATTTCTTTCTTGTTTAGAATTCTAGGAGAAACAGAATCCCTATGGATTCAGTTTACTTTTAATATTTAAGTAGCTTGTATTAGGTTTTGAGAATCAGTCGAATTAATAAAAATTAAAGAGTTTTCTCTTTTGTCGTCCATTTTTGGTAACCTGTGCTGGTCAACAAATTTGAACCCTATTTTTCTAGTATCTGTGCATGGATCAACAGATTAATAGTAGGGTTCGTTCCGGTATTCATGTGCGAATCAACATATTCGAATCGGTTACCATTTTTTTTATCGATTGTTATTTTGTGTGATGTTTTTGCTGCATCAGTTTTGGAATTATGAAAATTTTATTAACTTTTAATTACTTTCTCTCCTTTTCCATCCAATTTTAGATAGAAACATTGGATAAAACAAGAAGAAAATATTCACTCCATTTCCCTCTTTATCCTTTCTTTTCCTTCTCATTTAACAATCCAAACAAGAGATAAGAAATCCATTCATTTCATTTTCTTTCCTTTCTCTCCTATTCCATCAAACAAAACTTCCAAATCAATAATGCGGAATATAACAATTAAAAGCACACTTGATAATTCTTAACAATTGAGTTGATTTAACCAATATATGTGGAAATCAAAATACAAGAGATGCAATTAATACAAAAATATGGAATATAAATAAATATAAAAACAAAACTTGACACAATAGTTTTTACATGGTAAAACCTCAATGAGGAAACATTCACGGGTTGATACCAAAACCACCAGTAAAGCAATTCACTATGACCAAAAAGGACTTATACACTCAAGGTAATCAACACATGATTTCCACCCTAAGCTATCAACTCTTAATCTACCTTCGGGCCTAGTGAATCACATAGCTTACTTCCTATCCGAGATGTGTCCTACACCTCTAGGAAACAACTTCCTATCCAAGACTCTCAAGTTTCTAGGAAGGTTTCATGCTTAACTATCCGGATCACAAAGATCCTAGTCAAGCTCTCCTAGCTCAACCACTACAAGAAAAACCACCTTTGTTGACAGTTTTTTCTTGATAGATTTCAAAAATTGTCAAGAAATATAATTTTTCTTGACAGTTTTTAGTTCTTGACAGTTAAAAACTGTCAAAAAAAAACTATCAAGAAAGACAGTTTTTCTTGATAGTTTTTAACTGTCAAGAAAGACAATTTTTATATATTATATTATTATACTAATATATATATATATATTATTATTATATATATATTATTACATATATTATAATATATATAATATATTATATATTTATATTATATAAATATAACGATATATAAACATATATAATATAAAATATTTATATATTATATTATTATATATAATATATTTATATATTACGATATATATTACACTATTATATATATATATATTATATTATTACATATATTATATATAATACATATTATATTATATAATATATATAATATTAAATATATTATTATATATATTGTACAATATATATTATAAATTATATATATTATATATATTTTTATATTTATATTTATATTTATATTATATATATGTATTATATGTATTATATGTATTATATAATATATATATGTATTATATATATATTATACAATATATATTATATATTTATATTATATAAATATATTATTATATATAATGTATAATATATATTATAAATTATATATATTTATATTTATATTTATATATTATATTATATAATATATATATTATATGTATTATATGTAATATATATGTATTATATATTATATATTCTATATATAATATATTATTATAGTAAATAATATATAATTATATATATAATATACTTTTATATTTTATTATTATTATCCATAATATATCATGTTATTATGAATATTTTATAATTAAGGGTATTTTGGTTAAAATACAATTTAACCAAAATACAATTAACTCCATTCTATTCCGTTGTTAACTAAACAAAATAATACTGATTCAGAGACTAGGTTCTAAAGTACCAACCAAACAAAAAACTTAGTTTTCTTTTCCTTTGCATTCTCATTTTCATTCTCATTACCATTTCGATTACCATTTCACCGTGTAACTAAACATGACGAGTATAGATCAATAACTCAACTATATATATTTAAAAATATATATATATAATTTTATTAAAAGTTTCAATAAATATTTTTTAATATATATCTATCATAGAAATTAGAATTTTAATTAGTTGAATAAATTTAAATATATCTAATAAGTTTTATTTATTTATTTATTTTTTTATTTCTAACAACTCATATAAGTTTATATAAAAATATTGTTCAATTAGTAACATATAAACTGTTGTAGTCAAGTTGAAAAGGCTTATGACTCTTGACTTGAGGTCACGAGTTCAATTCCTAATAATAACAGTTAAATTGTCATTATTATGCGGCGGTGGGGGGCCGGAGTGGAGGCCGGAACAGAGGGGGTGGCGGTGGCGGCTGACGGGCTGTGGTGGTCAGACGGCGGCGGCGGCGGCGGTGGGGGGCCGGAGTGGTGGCCAGAACAGAGGGGGGCGGTGATGGTGTAAGATTAATTTTTTTTTTTTTTTAATAATACCTTCCTTGACAGTTAAAAACTGTCAAGGATGCTACTGTCAATGTGTTATTTTCTTGTAGTGAACCATCCGGAATACCAAACTCCTAGCTAAGTCTTTTGATTGACTATCCGGACCACATGTCCTTGTTAAGACTCCTTGCTCAAATCAAAGCTTTACTCACTTTGACAAAAGACTCCAACCTTTCACAAGGCAAAAATCTAAGTAATGCAAATGAATGCAAACACAATCAAATAAAGCAAGATGATCAATCAAGCTCTATGAACATGCTTAGTGATAATCTAGAATATGCTTTCAACAAACAATCACAAATGTATCTAGAAATCAAAGCATGTGAATCAATAAGAACAAGATTAGAATATTCAATATATCACTTAAAAATCCTAGTTCTTAGATCATGAAATTAAACCTAGAAATCATTATAAGGCACATCATACAAAACATTTCTAGAATCAATTTCATGTAAATCAAGTTTAGCTAAAGTATGTTCAAATGAGATCACAAAACTAAAACTTAACAATCTATCAATCAAACAAACCTAGAGTATGAACTAACATTATTCTTAACTCATTTAATCTATCAAATAGGAAGATTAAATGAAATGATTAAAAGAGAAAGTAAGAAAAAGATGCTTCACCTACAAATGATGAGACTTAGACTGAAATCTGCTTGCTGCAAAAAATCATGAAATCATTTGACTCTGAAAATGCTTGGGGTTTGTTCCTCTCTTCAAGACCAATATTTTTGGCTTTTAAATCACTCGATTTCGAGTTGAAATGAGAGAGTTAAGATGAAAACAAGAAATCAAAAATCATGAAGAAAATTCTGCACTCTATCTTTTTCAAATTTTCTTCTTATAATGAATGGGAGGGAAAGGAAGAACTTAAAAAGGATGAAAGAGAAGGAAAGGGGCAGCCAATCAGCATGTGCCACCTCAGCATCCTATGAGGGGCACGTGAGGCTCATGGGGGCAGAGGGCCTGCCTGGTCGTGAGGCTCCCTGCCTGGTCATGAGGCTCACAGCCTCCTCAAGCGCCCTCCTTGCTTGGCCAAAGGCCAAGCAAGCTTCTCTCGCGTTCTTCGGTAGTATCTGGGCCTTCAAACTTTGATTTTGAATCCGTCTTCGGATTACGAATCATGACTCCCTCACGTTCAACGAAAACTATGAAACTTTGACAAAATGTTGAGAATTTGACTTGAAAAATGATGACAAAGTCAACTCAATGAATGAGAATGCAAAGTAGCATAGCTACATCGTTTGGACTCGAAACCTAATGAATGAGTAACTGAAATAACCAGAACTCAATAAGGAATCATATAAGATCATGTTCAAGTCCAAATACAATAAAACACAAGGTCACTCAAGCATGCCATTTCCTAGAGATAGTCATAGAACTTGCAATTCTACAATGTTTGTTAATATGAGATTAATGCATGTGCATACTTCAATAAGTGTGTGAATATGTTATACCAAATGTAGCACAATGATGTAGGGACACATATGTATAAATTGTGTGTGCGTGTGCTTACACTTTGCAAGAGGAAGAAGAATTTTGATACCTTAACATCCAAGTATGCTTTTTTTCTCATGAAGTTGCATGGGAAGTTGCTTTTCTCCTTTGAAGCTTCTTTTCACCAAGAACCACCTAAGTAACTAACCATTACAAATAAATAGTGTTTTGCAATGGAATCCAGCCAACTAATATCTAGGATCTTACAGCACCTATTGTTGAATAAGACTCATGCACAAAAGTGGTAGTTTGATATTTACCATATTTACATGGAGTCACACTCATACACGACTTTGATTATGGCGTTGTTGAGTAGTGATTTTTGCCTTTTATTATTTTTAATTAACATAAATGAACTTTATAAAGATAGGTTTTTATAGTGATTCCCTCTATAAAAACCTATCTTTATATTACTATCTTTTATCTTTTGAAGAGGCCGTTTTGTACTCGACAAAAAGATATATTTTGTTTATGAAAACAAAGTTGTTTACAACTTGCAACCACACTTAAAATATGAAATTAGTAAAATGGTAAGCAAGGGATTCGTCCATGGGGAATGGTATTGACAATTGAAGAGATTAACTAATCTCATAGCATAAATTTAAATCATAAATTGGTTTGAAAGTGGTTGGTTTGGAAAACCAACAAACATACACAAGATAGCAAGATAACAAGATAACAAGAGAGCAAAAATATGGATGATAAGAAAAATAGAAGACTTAACTATCTAGATAAGTAAAATGGATTAATCAATTAAGAGAAACTAAGGGATTGATTAAGTCTCCAATGGATATTGAGCAATTTATAATGAGCTTTATTAAAGAACCGTTCTCTCTATTACAGACTGATTGTATTTGTAAGTGTGGAGTGGCCATTGAAACAAAGCCAAACCATTTCCCACCAAAATTCCTCACCTATGATATGTAGAGAAATGGGATAATGGGGGATTGGTTAATTACAAATAATGGTCTAAGCAATTGGGGTTGATATACCCACTAATTAACCTATCCTATTCACTTGAATTGTATGCTCTTAATATTTAACAATTAATTTGTTGTACATAGATGTTTGGTAAACTTGTTCCCCTTTTAGCCATCCATTTTAGGGAGATTAGAGAAATAAGTAGAGAGCTTTCTCTTTTAATGAGAGAGTTGAGCATTCAAGAAGATCAAAGACTCGCCGTGATTGTCTAGTGGTAAAGACATCCAATTGACAACCATGAAAACCCAACGTTCGAATCCTGATATTGGAGGGGTTTTATTTTCTATCTCTTTTGTATTTCTTTCTTTGTATTTTTTTGTCTCTTCTTTGATGTGAACTTTTATTCATTAGGGATTTGATATAAACCTAGCATTGTTGCTTCTTTTATTGAATATGTTTGTTGATCATTGAGTGGTTATTTAAGTTCTTAATGCATCTGAGTGGTTGGCCACTACTTGAATGAACTTTGGTTCTGTGTGATGAACCGAGGGGCGATGCATGCATCGTGCACAATTAAATCTTCATTGCATGTAGAGTAAGGAAGAGATACATGAGGCTTTGCATGTATATTTTCTAAATGTGTTTCATAGTTCTTAATGAACCCATGTGCAGCTTTGGTAATCATTCGTTGATAGGTTGCTGGTGCATGTGGGTATAGCTTTTGTTTCTCAAGAGAGAATATTGGAGATGATTAAGTAAGCAAGACTTTCAATATCGATATGCATGTTCACATGAAATTTTGTGATTGTTATGGTGGAGATATCTTCTTAGTGTAACCATATACATCTTGCATCTCTCTAATCCATTATATCATTGTAAATACTATTGGTATATAATTTATATTTTCATAGTAATATGTACATATAATGCAAACACACACACACACACACACACACACACACACACACACACACCTCAATTCATTTTCCAATTCAATTAAACCAGGAGCAGTTGACGAATTACGCCTCCTTGTGGGAACAAACTTTATTTATCATTGTACTTCTCTAACGACCTTGTACTATTGCAAGTGCACATTATGGAATGGTCACTAGTCACAAGGATTTGGTTGCTCGCACTACTACAAAAATGTAAAAAGACAACGGTGCATAACATCGGTTTTTAGGTAACCGATTTAAAAAAAAAACTTTTAGACACCGGTTCATACAAAACTGATGTCTTAAATATTGTGGTTTGAAAAGACAATGGTTTTTAAGCAAACCAATATTAAAAAAAAAAAACTTTTAGACATCGGTTCATACAAAAATGATGTCTTAAATATTGCGGTTTGAAAGGACAATGGTTTTTTGGGCAAACCAATATGGATTTATTTTACAATAAGATATCGCTTTCCCTTAAAACTGATCTCTTAGTTAAGTTAAAAATTATGACATCAGTTAAAGATAAACCGACATGTATAAATTTTAATTTGTTATATATTTTTTAAATAACCAAAGTCTTTGCATTATCAAATATCATTAATTTTAAAATAATAAATTTTAATTACCAGTAGTTATATTATTATTATTATTTTTGGATAAGTAAAATTTTAAATTAAATAAATTTACTTTTAAATCATTTATTTTAAAATTTTTCAAAAAATAATTTTTTAAAAATGTTTATTTATTTTGCACCCTCTTGTTTCATACTAAGAGACACGTTAATAATTCAATTACCATATAAATTAGGAATCCGCGCCTTACATTTGTTCATTAAATTGCAAGAGTAGAGAAATATCTCCCCTGTAGTGAGAGTTGTATTTCAAATTATACTTATTACAATTGATGTCACTATCACTAGTCTCCT